>JASDQU011314296.1:6087-20716 GCA_032191745.1 Picea mariana
TGCCTCAAATTCATCCTTTTACCTTAGCAACCTCAATGACAAATTCTACAACATCTAGTATGATTACAAAACTTGGCTCAACAAAAATTTCAATGAGGCCAAAGACTAAGAGTTTTATTCAAACTTGACAAAATCTTGAGAAAAGCTTGATTAATACAAAAGTTCGAAAAATACACAAATTTTTGAAAAAAAAATTAATTCATTAAATATGAAATAATTGTGTGTCCATGCAATACAAATTATCAATATAAGTCCAAAAATCATATAGACAATATGAGTCGTGCGTCAAGAATAGGAAACATTTTCTTTTGATTTTCCTAAGGCTTGGGCTACCTCATCCTTAAGGACATCAAAGTCCTATGGTGTAAATATAGGAGCTTGAGTTTACTAATGTAAGACTATACTTGTAGTCATGATTTAATCCTATCAACTAGGACTTTAGATAACAACTTGTCAAAGACATTAAACCAGTTACTTGGTTTATAACCTCTCATTATTTCATTTTTGTCTCTTAAGAATTAATTGTGATTAGACCTCCACTTATAAACTCTTTGATATATTATACTCCCAATGTTGATTGGAACATCCATACAATATCCTCCCCCAACATTTCACTTACCATCAAAAGGGTGGGGGGCATCCAATACATTTCATTTGGTGACTTTTTTGTCTCTAAATTTGTAAATTCTACTAGTTTTTGAAAACTAAGATAGAATTTGGTGGAAATAAAAACTTGGTTTCAAAATAAAGAGTACAAATTGTTAAGTTAAGTAAGTCACAACCAAGACACACACACCATATAAAGTGTTTATATTGAGTATACATATCATATATTTCACACACACATATATCTATGTGTATTTGCATCCCATATATGATGATGTGAGTGTTAGGTGACAACATATCTATATTGGATTGTAAATGTATATCATCATTAGGGAACAAGGATGGTCAACAATGGGGCTCAAAGCCATTACAATCATTATGTTCTCAACATGTCACTTGCAAGAAATGAACCCGGATGGGGAGGATAATAATCATTCCTCCAAAAACAATTTTTTGATTATGAAGCTGAGGAAATGCGATGGAGCTTGGGTGTCTTCCTTAGTGGCTAGGGTTTTCCCTAGCTTTCATCCATGTCCACTATTGATTTGATTTCCCTTGCTGTCGACTCTGGCTATTTCTCTTCATTGGGAGAGTCTTCTTGCTTATCGTGGCCACCGGACAGAGTTGTGGACCACACATTTTATGGATCAGTTTGAAGAAAATCACGGGTCTCTTCTCCATGGGCGAGTCTCCCCTTCCTACTGGCAAGGGCCGATTTTCCAAGAGGGTCGATTCCATTCCATATCTATACTTGGGTCACTCTGTGGCAAAGAACAACTCCATCATTCTGATTGAGTGAGGTTTAGTTGTTAAGTTTCCAGGCCTCTAGTCCAGTGCAAAGATAGTTCTAGATTGGATTTCCATGAAATGTTATGAGCAAGACCCCATTACGTTTTATTATGGAAAATGATTCTTTGTTTTTCTTTTAAAAAATATTGAATACCAAGACCTAATCTTCATATCTAGCCCTCAATTCATGGGTTTTAGGGGAATGTCCCTTTTCCATTGGACTATGTACTTTAACCTAGATATGGATATCTCCTTAGCTCCTATTTGGATTAAACTTTCACATCTCCCCCTTATTTCATGGGGTGAATACTGTTACAAAGCCATTGGAAATAATCTGGGTTGTTTTATTACACATGTCGAACCTAAAGGAAATATTTACACTTGTTCCAGAATTTGTATAGAAATGGATTTCTCAAAGGGTCTGCCTAAGGTGATTCAACTCAATCTAGAGGTTTGGAGTCATTGACAGGCCCTGTATTTTGAGTAAGTTCCTTTCAAATGTAACATATGTCATGAATATCGGTACTTCCTCAAAATCTACCCTAAAGCCAAAGAATCTATGCCATTGCATAATAATGTAGATCAAGGTTTCAAACAATTTTCAAGAAAGCATAAGAATAAGCATCCCAAGGGGGCCCAACATGGCCTTAGGTCTCAAGATCTCCCTTCTAATCCTTCCAATAATAGGTTCAAAGCTCTAGAAACTCAAGATGAAGAAAAATAGGAGGAGGAGGAGGAATATTCTCAGCAGAATGGCCCATAGATCACTTCTGAGTCGTCGAATAAAGTACAAAAGAATTCATAAATATTAGTTAAATGAAATGTGGCCTCGTCCAAGGGAAACACATCTTCACATGGGGAGGTTTTGGTTCCATATTAAGTGGATTGACCACATAATCCTTGTTAATTGATCCATGCAATCATCAGTTAACTAAGTCACACATGTGGAATTAAGAGAAACACATGCATTTGTTGGTGATAAAACCAAGGTTGTCATGCATGAGTGACTTCCACTAGTCTAATTGAGTGTAACTAACTCTGACCTAAAGAGGAGCACCCTATTTTTTTGGAGAATATTCTCTATATAGAATATTCTCATCCAAGGAAGTGTTCACAACATTGGACTATCAACCTTAGGAAAATAATTACTTAGGTGAGTGTGTAATATCAACAACACCCCACCTGAACACTACTAGGGTGTACATGATGAATGGATCCTGAAAACCAAGTCCATTTTAGATACCCATTGTAAAATGAATCTAAGAATGAAACACTGAAAAAATAGAGGAAAGGGTGGAAACCCCCCCTCAAAGTACAATGCATGAAAGAATGAAGAAGGAAAGATAATTGCTAAGTAGGTGTGTCCTTCACTCCAAGATGATCGCACAGGAAGTGGAACTTCTACTTAGTAAGTGTCTTGGTGAAGATGTTTGCAGTTTGTTCGGTGGATGGAAAGTACAATAAACTAATGATACTGTCATGTACTAGTTCTATGATGTAGTGCATATGGATCTCAATGTGTTTGGTTTGTTGTCCTTGCACTTGGTCTCTACAAATATTGAGAGTACTCTAATTTTCACACCAAATGACAATCGGATGATGAAACTAGATGCCAAGCTCGATGAAAAGGTTTTGAATCCAAAGTTCCTGAATAGTGACATTGACCACTCCTCTATACTCAACCTCTACTGACAATAGAGTAATAGTTGACTATTTTTTGCTCGACCAACAGATGGGGCCAAAACAAAAATTAAGATCGTACCCATATGTGGAATTGGAATCTATGTTGTCACCAACCTAATCAGAATTGGTGAATCCCATGAGATCTAATGCACAACCTGCTACATAGTGGATCCCATAACTTGTGGTGCCCTGAACATATCTAAGGATGTGCTTGGAAGCCTTCTAGTGTAGCTCATGCAGCTCCTGCATGTACTTGGAAAATGATTCACTATATATGAGAGATCCAATTGGGTGTGGGTGAGATATAAAAGGATCCCCACAAGATTTCGATACAAGGTGTTTTCCACCACTGGTGTATCCATTTCATCCTCAAGATTCACCCCAGACAGAAAGGGTGTGGTTGTCTAATTGCAGTCTATCATGTGGAATCTAACCAAGAGATCCTAGACATACTTAGTTTGAGATGGCTTGGTACCTTAAGCATCTTGAATAATCTCAAGACCAAGGAAATATTGTAATGGACCCATGTCCATAATAGAGAACCTGTCATGCAAAATGTATTTGACCAGAACAATTGTTGAGGCTGAAATTCCTGTGATCAAGAGGTCATCAACATAAAGAACTAAGAACATCAAGGACTTTGAGGTCCTCAACATGTAGACATTCAGATTTGATTTGCATCTAACAAAGTGATGAGAGAGCAATTATGAATCCATCTTCACATACCATGCTCTAAGTGCTTTCTTGAGGCCATAGAGAGACTTCTTTAGTCAGAATACTAAGGATGAGTTTTGAATGAACACCTGCGGTTGCTCCATGTAAATTTCCTCTGAGAGATCCCCATGAAGAAAATAATTCTTCATTTCCATTTAGTGAACTTCCCACCCCCTCGCTACCACAATGGTAAGGGCCAATTAGATGGATTATATATTTTCTACAGGAGAAAAGGTCTCACAATGGTCCATCCCATGGATATGTTGAAAACCTTTGGAAACCAGTCTTATCGTATACCTACTCACATGTTCATCTGCTACCTAATTGGTCCTATAGACTCATATGCATCTAATAAGATTCTCGTTTAAAGGAAGCAAAACCAGATCAAAAGTCTGGTTCTTTAGGAGAGAATTGTATGCCTCCTACATAACGACTTCCCAAAAGGGATTCCTTGCAACCTTTACATAGGACTGCGAGTTTGAATCTAGAACCATATAGCAATGCATGGACATCACTAGTTCGGTTGTATAGCATATAGCAATGCATGGTGAAGTCTTTATAGTTTCTTTTGTATCAATTGCCAGATAAGTCAAGGTCCTCATTTATCCATAGAGGATTATGGTTGAAATCATTTCTTAATATAATATCTTGGTTAGTTCGATTGATGTTTGTAGCATCGGACATATACTTCTGCACATGTCTAAGTGTCTAGACATGTGGAATTTCTCCAATTCCTTCTACCTTAGTAATTTACTTTATTTAAAGGAATTATTAAAGTAAAGTGCTTTTATTAATTAGTCGAGTTTTATTTAAATAAATATTAAAGTTATTAACATTATTGAATTAAATATTAGCCATTGATCTCAAGTGAGGTGAGATTTAATCTCAATTGTCAATCACTTTGGAGATTAGGGTTAGGTCGTAACTCAATATTATAAAAGCAAGGCTAGGGTGAAGGAGGAGATACTTNTGCATATAGATATTAGTACATGTTAGAGAGAAGAAAGAATAGGGGCAGCCACAAGAAGATATGGTATATCAAAGCCACAACAACTGAGCAGAGTTGTACACACTTCATAAATCAATTAGGGTGTGTATGTACATGGGCTACAATGTAGTAAAGCACGCACATATGTGGGATTCAATGAGGAAAATCACATACAGATCTAGAAAAGTGAATGTACGAGATCGTACAAACATAGATGAATTGATAGGGTTTGCAGGTGTTGTCTATAGTTTTTTGTATATCTCAGTGGGTCATTTTCCCAATAAAGGAGCTTTGTAAGATTTGATATTATTCTAATGATAAGATGATTTGAAGGGAATAATATCTTTGTGTATTTTGTATGAGATTTGGTTTCCGGTATTTATTCAACTATTTATTTGATTTGATTATTCTAGCAAGTGTATTTTGTTTTACGAGATGCTAATTTGATTTACATCAAGGGAATCACTAGTAAATAATTTACCTATTAGAATAAAAGAGATCTGCTCGTTTTCACCATAGACAATATATCAATATTGTCACCCAACCATAGGCACAAAGACCACCCCCGATCACCTTAACCTTGAGAGACAATATAATTCTAGAAGAAAACTCTAGAATCAATAGCCAACCAAGGTAGTGTACCTTTCTCCAAAGATAGTGTACCAAGAAGAAAGTCCAAACCATAACCAAAGTAGAAATTCCAAATCATAACCAAAGAAGAAAGTCTAAACCATAACCAAAGAGAAAGTACAAACCATAACCAAAGACCAAGTCACCACTGCAGTAGCTGCAACTCTCCTCTAGTCATGCACACCTCTACTCCTTCTGAGATCGCGAGAGTGACTGAGTCCAAATGAGCTCTAGCGCCCTCTATTTATACTACTCTGAGTCACCTAACTGGGCCGACTTCTCTTTGTAGAGGATAATAACTTAATACAATTATTCTTTTGGGTCGACTTGTCTTATAGGGTTATTATCCATCATTTTAGGGTTTCTCTTGCTTCTAGAATATTCCATTCTAGTCAAAGGTTATAGGTGGAGGTTAATACCTCCCACAACTACCATAAAATCAACACTCCCTTCTAGATAGGGAGTTATTAACGGTATTGGTCTAGAGCATACACAAACTATTCTACCAGTAGTATCATCATAGTCACACAGGTTATCTCATGATCACACAAATCAAGTCACGAGCATCATCATCACTATCAGTATCGTCTGATAGCATCCTGGAAACAACATGTTTCATCGTTTGCATCATCTCTTGAGTCCATACTCCATTTGAGTAATCGGGCATGATGTTGAATAATGCATGTGTTGAACACAACACACTCAGTAGAGTGTCTCGCAAGAGTTACCCACTCAACAGAGTGATATAGGCACCATTCTTCTAATCTAGACATATGTCCTAGAAGAATAGTTGTCCCAACAGATGCTTAAAGCCCCGCAATGGGCTACAAGGACCATTCTTCTAATCTAGGCCTATGTCCTAGAAGAATGTTTGTCCCCTAGAAGAATGTTTTTCCTCCCAGATGCCGAAATCCATGCCATGGGCTACAAAGACCATTCCTACAGGAATGTCAGTCTCAGAATATTTTCTAATTGGGTCATATGTACCATAGAGATCAATCTCTACCCATATGCCTTGGAAAATATTGGTTCCCATATAAACCACCCTAATCAGGATTTCATTTCGTTAGGGGGTGGACTATTCAACCTGATCTGACCAATAACTGTGCCTCAGGAGAATATCGGTCCTGAACCATTTTCCTAATCATGCCACAATCGTTACCTTAGGAAAATACCAGTCCATGATACGTCAAAAATCTTTCAAAATGGACCATTTTCCATTGGGAGAATGTCTATCCACCAGCACACTAACTATCCATCTAGCTAGAAATCATCTCCAACATTAGTGGTAGTCTACATGGAAATCAGATAGTAGCATACTACTACCATAATTCCATCCAATATAAAATCATTAGGTCTATCCATATCAGTACACAATTACTGTCCATTGGTATACAACCACTCCTAGTAGCACACAACTACTAACCAATGACACACAATCACTACCAATGGAACATATCCGCCAGAGTAGCATAAAACTATCATCTAGAGACATACAGTCTCCATAACAATCATATCATTCAGTATCAACCTACATCAACAATGGCATGATACAAACTGAGTCATCTGGGCCATTCGTCCACTCACATCTATGAGATCTGGAAGAGCATATGCCCTCAGAAAGTTAAACATCAGCCATGGGCTGCCTGGACTATTCTTCCCAAGCATAGAAGAATAATTGTTTCTGATTATTGAACCTGTACCATTCAACCTAACTAGGTCATTCTTCCAGCATGATTCACAGTGAAACCTAGGGAGAATGAATCTTCCCTAGGGAATGACTATCTGGACCATTTCCTATGGAAATGACTGTTCTGCACCAACCTCTTACATCGGACCATTCTTCGAAACTACTCACAATTGTGAACTTTGAAAGAATGACTGCCCTGAGAGGCATACCATTCTTCTTGACCAATTCTTAGAGTGACTTCCAAGGAGAATGATTGTCCTAGACCATTCCCCCAAACTAGACACAAGGGGAAATGTTGTCTCTAGTATATCAGCAATCTATCGAACCATTTTCATTACAAAAATGACTATCCTTTCTGAACCATTTTTTGAACTAGAAAATGGATGTCCATAACAAATATTGGACCACTTTCCAGACTAGAAGGTGACTTCCTAACCTAGACCATTTTCCAAACTGGAAAATGACTTCACATATATCAATAACATATCAGT
Organism: Picea mariana; assembly: GCA_032191745.1. Lineage (NCBI taxonomy): Eukaryota > Viridiplantae > Streptophyta > Pinopsida > Pinales > Pinaceae > Picea > Picea mariana. The sequence goes on from JASDQU011314296.1 coordinate 13,679, forward strand.
GCTCCCTCCCAACCTAGGGAGTAATCAATTCCTTACCAATAAGGAAGTCATCTCAATGAGTCCCATATTGTCCCATAAGTATGCAAAGTTTTCATCTTGCACAGAGGCTTTACCAAAATATTTGTTATCTACTCATCTATGGAGATATATTGTAGATTTATTTCTCTCTTGTGGACTTTATCATGAACAGAGTTGTTACGAGGGAAAAGCTCTCTATGGCCAGGGTAAACCACAACAGACATGTATGACTATAGAAATCAACTCAATTCCAACATATGCTATATGAATTAATGTGAAAGATAAGAAAGAGGCCTTCCTCAATCCAACGTTTGATGATGTTCCACCATTGAGCACTTCAACCCAAAGCTTTATACCTGCAACAAGTTCTCAACAAACAAGCATATAAAGTATATAGTGATGATATAAAGGGGTTAGCACATTAGATAGCATAATCCATTAATAAACATTACAAACATGCCCATGGATGATAATCATATATTTGCACGATACCAATTGGACGGGAAATATGTATTTCTATTAGTAAATGATCAACATAAGTGACAACATTACATACTTTCGTGTTGGCACGGTTCGAAACTAAGAAACCAAGTTCCTTCCAACTGGGCCTCCACCAATTCAATCATCCACCAAAGGAAAGCTCATATAAGGGAGACAATGAGGTTCTCTCAACAATAGGGGAAGAGCTTGGGGGCTGAACACTGTGTTCAGACTTGAGGAACAAAGGGATGTAGACTCAATATGAAGTAATTTATCCAAAGTAACTTTTCTCTTAAAGTTGAATTCTTTCTCCCCTTTTCCATAGCTCGGAATTATGCTTTTATAGCCTTCAAAATGCAACTGAAGGGCCAAGTCAGAATGTTTCCAGTATATGGAAGGCCAAGGATCAGAGATCTTCTGTCGTTACATGGAAACCTAACTCCATTTTTGTATTTTCTGGCACAAATCCCAATGTACGTGGGTTGTAGTGGAGCAGCTTGCATATACACATGTTGTATAGTATATAGGGTGCATACATGTGGAAAAATATGTATTTTTAGCTCTGGATTCATCAAAAAGGGATGACAAGTCTGCATAGGGAAATGGAAAAAGGTCGTCGGTGCAATATTGCAATGGTAAGGAAAATATTGCTATAACAAGAGTATTACAAGATCTCAATGTACTTCAACTTGTCATGAGGTTCTCTGAAAGCTTCTCACAGCTTAGTTTATCACAATATATCATAGTCGAATATTGTACCTGATCAAACAATCCAAAAATATGCTTTTGAAGCCACACTGCTTATGTATGCATATTTCAAGCTGCCATATAATATGCTTCTACAGTTCTGAGCGTGACATACTTTTGTTTCCTACTAGCCTATGATATCATGGAAAATCTCAAATTGAAACATGTACAATATTCACTTCTTATGTCATCTACACTACCTGCCCAATCCAAATCGATAAATTCATGTAGTTGTATATCATAACTTAAATGTCCCATGAAGATATTTCAAGTCATGCTTTGCAATTATTCAATTCTCATAGCTAGGTTCCACCTAGAACTATTTTCACAGCAAATCAAATATCTGGCTGGGTATTCACCAAATATATTAACGAGCCAATCAATTTTCCACACAGGGACGGGTCTACTAGATCAAAGTCTCTCAACTTCTTCAGATTTGTTATCATGGGAGTTTTCCATGGATTTGCAATCCATCATCCCAAAATTTTGAAGAACCAATTTGATACACTTCCTATGTCATGGGAATTTTTCACCATGCTTTTGTTGTACATGAGAGGACCTACACCAAGTTGCTTGAATCCATGCAAGGTCTTCTTCTATCTACATACATGGGTCTCTTTATGGTATACCTCAAAACCTTTCGGTTTCTCTACATATGCTTCTTCTTCAATTACTCTGTTGAGAAGAACAATATGTACATCCATCTAATGAAAAACCCAACCCATGGATACTACAAGAGATATAATGGCTCAGGTAGATGTATATCAGGTTACTAAAGCAATCTATCATCATATTCTTCTCCCTCCTTCTGGGAGAACCATATAGCCTCGAATCTCGCCTTGTATCTATCAATGCTTCCATTTATAAGTATTTTTCACAATTTCTCACACACTTTGTTCTTCATCACAACTTCCTTCCATTCCTTCTACTTGACTACTTCTTTTGGATTCAAATTATCCTGGTAGTCTTATGATTTTCTGTATTGTAATTGGTTCAATTTTTGTTGTTCTGGATTTTCTTTCTTTCCTAGAATCTTCATGTCCTTACTCATTTTCCTCTTCAACGTTAGACTCCATGGAATCTTCTATATATTCCATGCCCTTCCTTCCTGAAGGTTCCAACTTCTTCCTTTCGTCCTAGGAACATTAATGTAGATGGACAACCAAGGATATTCAAGGATTCATTTCGAAGAAGACTTCTTCTAAAGTCAAGTTGAACACGTGTTGCTTATCATGGATGTTACTTCCAATGAAGAACATGGAAATATACTTCATAATCTTCACATATTATTCAATGGATAATNGGATTAAGAGTGAGATAATCTCCAATGACATTATCCATTGAATAATATGTGAAGATTATGAAGTATATTTCCATGTTACTTCCAATGAAGAACATGGAAATATACTTCATAATCTTCACATATTATTCAATGGATAATGTCATTGGAGATTATCTCACTCTTAATCCAAGCTTCATGCCCAAATGACTAATATCTATAACTTCCTTGTTTTTCTTCAGACACTGCATGCTTCTGGAATTTTGAAATCAATTCCCTCTATCTGAGACAGTCCATGCTTCCATCTAGTGCATCTCTCTTTACTTTATGCAAAGTTTCACAAGCTTGTTCTGGTTTCGTTTTGATTATTGACTTCCTTTGTGTCTGAATCCCTCCTAGTCTAACTCCCTCTAAGTATCTTTATGTTTGTTTCTATCCGTTCTGATTGTTTCCCATCTGGCATTTGTTGCAAGAATATTTTCATCCTTATAGACTTATTCTATGACAGCTTCCACAAATATTGTTCACCAAAGGTTTGTTAAGATATTTCACAAGGGTACCTACCCAGAACAAGAGAAGAAACAAAAGAAAGATGCAAGACAATTTTTTTATGATAGTAAATTGAAACAAGAATAAGGGAAAGGATAGAGCCAATTGCTACAATCCTAGAAATACATCTTCATGATAGCCTTCATGAGATAACTTGCATGAAGTCATGCTATTATTCCACTTGGATTTCTTTTCTTCTTAAAAAAGTATCGTTTCTGACCTGTCCCTTATACAATATGACTTCTTGATAGAAAAATGAGTTAGAGAATACGATGTCAACCTTATAAGATATTGACTAAAGTCAACTTATAGTTTTAACTTTGAATAGAAGCTCATAATTCCATAATAGTCAAAGACATATAAATTCAAACTTGGAGAGTGTGTTGATCATCTGAATGCACTAAATCCAAGATCACTACTTTGGACAAGATCCCTTGTACATTCCATGCAAACACACTCATGCTAATGACACAAATTAAAATAACATGTATAGGTACATACCTTTGTTACCCAACTGTGACGGTAAACCTTAGAATGACTTTGTTGGACCAGAGGCTTAACTGCTAGAGGATTGGTAAACCTCATAATGTTCTTTTCAGTAGATCTCTCTTGGGCACATCATACACTTTCTTCATACTAGGTATTTTTTCTTCATAACTACCTTTTATTTTGACTTTTGACTGGTCAACCTTAGATTTTGACTTGGTCAAACGTTGATTCTGACCAATAAACTAAAACTTAAAATCTTGGCTTGTTGAGAGTACCAGGAGGTGTGCTAGGCTAGGGTGCACTAGGTTATCCAGGATTTTGGTCAAGCGCTTCACTTAAGGTGCCTGAACACGAGGGTTAGGATTTCTTTGCTGTAACAAAACTCTGACTGCAACTGCAACTGCAACTGAGAAAATCCTCCCAATCTACCTTCCAATGGTTAGACTGTTCGAAGATAGTGTGGGACCATAACCTATTAGAATAAAAGAGATGTGCTCGTTTTCACCATAGACAATATCTCAATATTGTCACCCAACCATAGGCACAAAGGCCACCCCTAAGCACCTTAACCTTGACAGACAGAATAATTATGGAAGCAAACCATAGACCCTATAGCCAACCAAGGTAGTGTACCTCTCTCCAAAGCTAACATACCAAGATGAAAGTCCAAACCACAACCAAAGTAGAAATTCCAAACCATAACCAAAGAGAAAGTACAAACCATAACTAAAGACCTAGTCACCACTACAACAACTACAACTCTCTTCCAGTCATGTGCACCTCTATTCCTTATGAGGTTGTGAGAGTGAGTGAGTCCAAATGAGCCCTAGCGCCCTCTATTTAAACTACTTCAAGTCACCTAAATGGGTCGACTTCTCTTCCTAGAGGCTAATAATTTAATATTAATTATTCTCTTGAGCTGACTTTTTTTCTAGGGTTATTATCCAACATTTTAGGGTTTCTCTTTCTTTTGGAATATTCCATTCTATTCAAAGGTTACATGTGGAGGTTAATACCTCCCGTAGCTACCATAACATCAACATTACCTAGGTGTCATAATTAGAAAATTGACATGGTATCAAAGCTCTCACTCTCGGAGGGAGGCCAGTTTCAAGTTACACAATAGTTTACACCATCAAATCTATTAGATTTGAAATCCAACAAGTTGCAACAATGGGTGTTTAAAGGACCAAACATATATTCATAAATATTTGTCGTGGATCTGTCAGATATGAAAGGAGATATATGCAGATTTATAAACCAGCAATGAAATTCATTGAGTGCTTGAGACACGAAGGACTGTGACTCAAGAGGATCTCAACAAGGGTGAAGAAGGAATTTAATCTATAGATCAGCTCAAGTGATAACACATCTATTTGGAGTCAATGATTCATAGAGGGAGGAAAGAAGGACCATTTTTCAAGGAGATCTCAGTAAGGGTGATAAAAGAGCTTCATCCATTGATCAATCCAAAGGAGAAGAGAAGAAATGTGGCAGCAATAGAAATATTTGGTAGCAAGGATAGATCTAGGTAGTATCAGTAGTAGGTACAACCATAGGATAGGGTCGTACAGAGCAATGAATTGGGGGCGTGTACAGTTCGTACAGGTCACCACTACATGGTCATACAATAGGGGCAGAGTTGTTGGGCTACAAGCATTGGATATATTTTTCTATTCTCAGTGGGCATAAAATATGAAAGGAGCATGTGATTTGTTCAACAATCTGACAAACAAGGACCCAGGCATACATGTGGAGCTTAGTGATGATGCCAAGTATGCAGTGATGATAGACTAAAAATAATTGTTCCAACTTGAGTCAGGTGGTTAGTTGGAATCCCAGGATGTGCTACATGTATCAGACTATGTTGATAGGCCATAATAACCTGTTCAATAAGATAAGGTAAAATCCGTGATGGAAGGTCCCAATCAGACCTACTCTAGTTTGGAGTAGTGTTTCCCGTGCATTTATGGGCTTCAATTCTGCTTAGAATTAAAAGAATAGAAAGGGGAAAAACAAAAAAATTCCCCCCAAAGATTTCTAACTAATTTTAAGGCTAAACTAGCTAAAAGCTAACTAATCCAATCTAACTAATTCTAACCTGTCCTGAGATCAAAACTAAGATAATGAGTATAGAGAAAGATAACCATTAGAACCATAAATAATTCATGTATTCTAATGGTAAATGAAATAAATCATGCTACATATGCATAGAAAAATAGTTTCACAATACATTTATAACATCATTTCAATACCCATGAAGAAACATGTGATGACCTAAGTAAACAACATAGATTGCAGAAAAAATTCATACAACAGAATCCTATCTACTCAAGCAAAAGATAAATGCATCAAGATTAGTCTCTACTACATCCATCAAAGCCACCTATTTCCGAAATTCCTCCTCTTCTTTATTCCTTAGAATTAATAGTACCATCCTTTGCTACAAAGGGAAAAAGTCATTATACATTCAACTAGCTCCCTTTTATAGAACAAGAGAGAGAGAGAGAGACTCTCCAGTTCTCATGACCATTTGTTTCATTTTTCCCTAATTTTTTCTTTTTTACATTTCAAATTTTTCTGTAATTTCAAAAATGTAGATGTAGGAGTTACAAATGGGAGCTGAAGATAATCTTGAGTGGTTACATTCTCCCTATAATAGTTTACCAATGATATCTATTTAAAATTATTATTCGCTCTGCCTATCAGGTCATTTTCTAAATTTATTGTGTTGTTCTGGGCGTGTTTGGCTCTGATACACTGAATGATATCATTTTGTCTTGTTCTCCTCTATCTCATATTTCTGTTGAGCTATTTCTGGCTCAATTTTCTCGTCGATAGCTTAAGATAAGATTGTTTGAAGTATGCATGTATAGTTCTTCATATGAATTCGGGTTATGTCTGTGTTTTTAATTTTCGAGCAATTTTCACTCTCAATCTTCCCCTATTTGATATTCCATCTTGTTCTTTTCTTCTCCATATTTCTATTGCTCTATCCTAGGCTTGATTTCATTACTCGTATCCCCAGATATGATTGTTTGAAGTTTGTATGGCCATTTCCCCCCCAAATTCGTGGTTGTTTGTTTTGTAAATGTTTTGATGCCTTATATCAGTTGTTTGACCTAGATACCCATACCACTGCGCTCCTATGTATGATACCTTTCCAATGAGGTATCACGAGCCTCATTCTGAAATTTGTAGCAAACATTATGGTTGTTTAAAATTTCTCTCTCAACAGCCATTGACCAGGCCCGTGGGTTAATCTGGACCCTTAATTCTTGAACCTACAAAAGCGAAAATCCACCAGATCAACAGTTCTAGTCAATTGTCCATCGAACCTTGAAAATGGTAGAGTGATAATTTATAAGTTTGCATCGGAGTCTTCCTCTCTCCTGTTCAATTCCCATCCCTACGTATTAACTATGAGAGCGAGATCTAGCTGTTCAACAACTATGGAGAAATCTACATCATCGATT
>JASDQU011314297.1:0-10266 GCA_032191745.1 Picea mariana
CGTACACCTTCAAAATGATGTTTTTTAGAAGAGTTGTTCAATAATGTCTTGTTAAAGATAGAAATTTAGATGGCTTAATGCCAGGTATGCATGTCAGGTGCAATTTAGGGTTATAACACTAAAGGGCCCCTTGTTCACACTAAGAACCAGTTGGATATTGCCTCAAAGACATGCTATAAATGGAGGCCATGCGTGCACTAAGAATTTAAGAATATCATAGTATTGTTATGCTGCCTCAATCCTCCCTCAAGAATCCTCTTTTCTTCTTGGAGAATTCTAGCAACATTCCAATAGGCCATTCCACTCACCTCTTGAGGGAATAGGCTTGGCTTTCTTCACCATTTGTTTTCTTGTTATCATTGTAAGAAGAGATCTCTAATAGGGAACTCAAGAGCCCTCCCAAGGAGGAAGAGGGGATCCATAAGTCCTCCTTTCTCTACGGTGTTTTGCCAACTAATATAGTTATCCATTGGTGGCATAATCTTGGTCATTTGGTTAATTGATTTTTGGTTCAAAGTTTCTTATGCATTCTAGTTTTATTTCCTTGTTTATTTCATGTGATTGATTTATCTAACTCATGCACTAACCTCTGTCTTGTCTAGCATGCCCAACTAGACTTGTAAGTGCCCTTGTTTTTCTCACCCAAGTGATAAAATGGACACAAAAATAGCCTACCATCTTAGTGACTCACATTTTTTCCTCCAATGATGAAAAACATTATTCCAAAAAGAAGTTCAATATATGATGGTCTCTCTTGATTTGTAATGGCCTCCCAATGAGGTGTGACCACCACATATATATTAGATGAAGAATAACCATAATTTCTTTCTCATGTGTCAACTCACCCAAGTTTCTATCCTATATTTATTCACTAGTGAACACCAATGGTTTCCCTTCTTGCATCGAAGCTATCCCAATACCTTTCCCCAAGGCATCATATTCTAGGACAAAATTCTTAGTGAATTTCAACATGACTAAGATTGGAGTAGTACACATGGCTTCTTTTAAGGATTGAAAGGCCCACTTTATTTCATCATTCCATACAAAGGAATTCTTTTTGAGAAATATGTTAATGGGGATACAATTTTAACATAACACTACACAATTTTATTATATTATATAGTAGGACCAAGGAAACCATGTAAGTTTTTTAGTGTCTTTGGGTGTGGCCAATATTTCATAGCCTCAATTTTCTTGAGATCAACTCACACCCATGTATTCTTGATAATGTCACTCAAGTATTCAGCTTCAAAAGCACCAGAAGTGCATTTGGAACGTTTGATGAACAACTGGTTATCCTAGAGTTATTGTAAGGCTTGATCAACATGTGCCACATGTGCCTCCCAAGTATTGTTGTAAATCAAAATATCATATGTTGGGTATAATTTGTAGGAAGGGTGTACAATTAATACTAGTTTAACGATTGTGTGTTAAACCTATATAAAATTGGGTTTAGAGTGTGAAAGCCAACCCCTAGATCTACTTTACAACCTTCAAACCCTAAAGTATTCATAAAATAAACAATACAAGAAATAAAATATTACACTAAACATTAATAAGAAATATGAAAGACTATAAAGAATCGTCCATTACCAATGGGAAGGCCAAAGAATCCACTTAGTAGATGAGCTTGTTGAATTTGACGGGATCCAAATCCCCTCCTCAGTATGGGTCCTTGGCTTCCTTGATGTGTGATTAATCCCCTCCTTGGTTGAGTGATCAAGACACCTAAAAATAAAAGAACTATCAAGAGGAAGAGGTCCTCAAAATTTTTGGTATGATTTCTATAGAATGTCCCTACTATGAATGGATTGATTGATTATGGATGGAGTGACCTCACGCCTTAATTTATAGGGGAAATAATAGCTAAACCCCCTTGACATGGTCTTCAAAATAGTTTCTAAAGATGACCAAAATCAAGGATAATAATATAAATTAGGGTTAATAAAGGTCCACATATAACTACTTTTTATTCTTGGAAAATTCAGGCTCGAACAATCAAAATTGTGTATTTGGAAAAGCTGTGCAACTTTTGGGGGAACTTTCTACACTGGTAGTGTAGCTTTTAGGTGTAATATTTATGCTACCCATTTTTTTTTTCAAAGATAGGCTTTGACTTAGTAGTTTTTGCAGGTTAAATGGAGGTAGAAAATGAGGTGAAATGGAGGCTAGACATGTTGATAATGGTATATTTCAATAAGACTTGTGAAAATGTCACAAGTGAGAAATTTTTAGGTGACAAAATCATCAAAGAATAAAAACAAAAAATTGCATAGAAAGGACTAGAAAATCTTGTTCACGAAACTCTGAAAAGTGGACGGAGCATTTCAAAGACCAAAATGCATTACCCAAAACTCACAATGCCCCTTATGTGTGTGGAATTTAGTCTTAGGAATGTCTACTTCCTTCATCCAATTTTGGTTATACCCAGAGAAGAGATCCATATTAGTAAGGAAATGTGCACCATGAAGCTCATCCAAGAGATCATATCTTGAACCATCAAGTTTTTAGGAGCACAAAAGTCTAGGCACATGCACTAGTTTCCTTCTTTCTTGAATACCATGATGACTAAGGAAGAGTAGGGGCTAGTACTAGGACATATTGTGCATACCTCCAAGAAATCATGGATGATCTTTTCAATTTCATTTTTTTGTGCAAGAGGATTTATATAAGGATTTAAATTGGGTGGAGGACTACTTAGAATCAATAATATGCCATGATCATGCTCATCACGAGAAGGGTGTAAGCCATGGAGTGTTGCAAATACCTGATGATGGTTATCCAAAACCAACTAAAAATTAGGATGAATTTCTTGTGGGGAGTTATGGATGGCAAGGGATAATAATTTATAGTGAACCTACATGGAGACCTTTGAGGATGTGTTTATGGCCCTCTTTTTTGAAGTGTATTGATAACTCCCTAAAATCCATTGTAATAGGACCCAATGTTTGTAACCATTCTACTATGAGAACTACATCACAACCTCCAATTTGAATAGAAAACATGTTTTATTTGAGGAAATAGTCCCCCCTTTGGAGTTTCATATTCTTACACTTATCACCACATTCATAATACCTCCATTATCAATCGTGATTTAAAAGTTTTGTACCATATGGACATAACAATTTGTTCCTTTTGATACTTGACGATGAATGAAATTATGGGTGTTTCTAATGCCAATAAAAACAATCACCTTTGGGTGCTTGATATAACTAACCAAATTCAAGGTTTAGGGAGCTATAATTTTTAACAATGCATGGAGGAAAATTTGGGGTTTGACACAAGGAGTCTCTTGAGTGGGTACTTCATGATCTAGTTTAATATTGAATAGCTCTAGATCATTTATGTTTTCCTTTAAAATTTTCTTAGACATTCCCTATGAAGTCATATCTAGGAAAACTAGTTTATGTTCCTTACATCTGTTGGAAAGTTAATTTTCATTAATGTCAATATTGGAAAGTTGGTTTTCATTGATGTCAACCCTAGAAGAATCCCCAAAGAAAAATTGGAAGTTTCTAGAAGTAATGGGTGTATTTGAAGAAGTCTCCAAATTGGTCCCCTTAAGGCATAGCTTTAAGCATGGCCCTCACGGTAAGATTCTTTGAACAAGTCTACAAGAATACCTTGAAGTATGGTTAAGTGATTAAGTAGTTATGAAGCCCCAAATGAGTGGTCATGAATACCTAAGGTTATTGGAGAAAAAGAGGGTGAAGGACACTGCAAATGGATGCAAAAATCTCATAGATGGATAATGTTTGTCATGCTGTTTCCAATGGTAGGTGGTACACCACGTGGTTACTCATGGTTGAGAAGCTATACCTTCCTAAAGATGAAGCCCCAAAGTAGGGTTAAAAAACCCCTAAACAGTTGCAACAAGAAGTTACAAGTCAACCCAAAATTAATTAAAAGAGAAAAGTTATTGCAAATAAGAAGTTATAGGTTGGCCCTAAAGTTAAGTAAAGGAGTTACTTGGAATATTATAAATACACATCAAGTAACCTTGAATTTAATGAACTATGTAAGCAATCAAGAAAGTATGTGATCTCTTAGTGAATCTGAGGTAGTGAATCAGAGGTAGCAGAGGAGTGTGAAGAAGGAAGTCTCGGAGCCGTAGATTGGAGAAGGGTTTATGGTAACCCTAATTGAGCATACCCCCGCAGGGAAATTATAGGGTGTCCTGTGATGCCCTTGTGGGTTGCACAACACTCGTCAAGCAAGGCACCGCCTATTGTACAGTCTAGTCCCACGAGGATAAAGAAAAGTTTGATGACTAAGCTATTATCCTGATGTTGAAGCTTGAGGAAGGTTTGATGGTATGAGATTTGATGTACCAAGTTTTACAGAATGAAAATGTATGTTATTATATATATTTTGAGGCTTATATCTTGAAGGTTATGGCACATATTTGAGGTATTTGGCACATGGTGTTGGAATATTATTTGAGGCATACCTTGGATGGTTTGGAACATGCTTAAGGCATGGCATATTCTTGTGGTACATGTTGGATACTTTGGTACATGGCTTGAGGCATGTTTTGTTTTATACATATGTTGCTGATTTTGGCACATGTTTGAGATGTTGGTATATGCTTGAGGCATATATTAGAGATGTTGATACATGCCTGAGACATATTTTGGAACATGCTTAAGGCATGTATTGAATGTTTTGTCACATGTTTGATGCATATATTGATGGTAATGGTAATGGTGCATGTTTTAAGGTATATCATGGATGATTTGACACTCTTGGTTGTGGAGATTGATTATTTTCTTGTTTCATAGGTATTTGTTTTCAGTCGTGTTTATACCCCATGAAGACTATACACCCCTCCACGCGGGGGGGTTGCAAGGGGGATTTTCCCCTGTGTGGGGTATGAGGGGCTCATCCCCCCAGCTGAAGGGTTCGGGGGAAAGCGAGCCTTTTGTGAGGGCTCAAGGGCGAAGCCCCCAAAGGGAAAATTTCCTTGTAAATGTATATTGCAATTTCATAGTAAATTTGGACCATTCATTATAAGGTCACATATATGATGGTAGAAGTTATGTTAGGGTTTTTTTCCCTAGAAGGAAACCCTCTTTTATGAGGGAAATGTATTGTGGCTATGCATAGTTGCAAATATTGTATTCTCATATAGGAGACCGTGAGAGAAAGAAGAGGAAGTTAAAACGGGTATGTTGTAGGTTGTATCCCTTCATTGTTTTGATAATAATAAAGGAAGGACTTGGCAATTTCTCTTTTGGATGTAGCCCACATTGTGTGAACCACGTATATCTGTGTCTCTATTGTATTGTGTATCTTTTGTGTTTTATTTCCACGTTTTATTTTATTTTATTGCTCCACGATCCTGTTTTTCTAACAAATGGTATCATAGCGAAAGGTAACTCACATGATAAGAGGGTTCCTGGTTTGAGTGGGAGTGTTGGCCCTCAAATAAGTTTTGAGGAAACCTTGGTCATATTTGGCCCACTTTTGGACTTCGACAGGGTGGTCAAAGAAGGAGCGCCTAGACAGAGCTTAGATCACGGATCTCACCAATTTTGCGGGCTATGTGGACCCAGTAAGGGTTCCTCTAGGTTTTTTCTAATGGGTTTATGGGATGTCAGCCCATGGGTTTTCCCATGTTTAGGCCTTATTGTAAGGGATTGTAAAAGTATAAATAAGTAAGAATGTATGGTAGAAGTAGCGAAGTAAGAGATAAGTTTTCAAAGCTAAGTGTAGGTAGTTTGAGTTTCTTTGTGCAACAAAATGTATATGTGTTAAGACTTTGTGCTTGATAGAGAGTGGCTCTATGCCTTGACCTAGTTTTGTGTCTTTGGTTTTCTTTGTGATTTGTTGTTTATGTTATGAATCTATTGAGTGCTTTGATTATTATGTATGATAGATAGATATGTTGTTGCTTAATTTCTTTACTTGTGTTAAGGGTAAATGAATGTTAGGTCTAACTCGATGCTAAGTGCTTAGGGTATATAATCACGCATTTCTACTGTGCCGATCTATCTTTCGTTATGCCCTGCGATGTTAAGAGGATTAATAAAGTAATGGATGTTGTTCCTAAGTGTTAATAGAATACTCTGTGCAGTGTTGGTATCACAGATCTGTGTTCCATCTTGGTTACAAACACCTGCATCCTGTAACCCCCTCTGCTTCTACCTTGGGTGAGACCTCGCCTGCTTCACAGTTGTTGCCGAAAGGGCCAATAGTCAGGGTTTTGTTGGTGCGCTATTAAGCATTGAATCTTGGATCTGCCCTTGTGCCAACAAATGGTTCTGTTGCTGGGACCTAAAACTGTGATTGCTGGGAACTGAAGTAAAGAAACAAGAAGCTCTGTGCGTAGATATGTTGCTGAAGTGCACAATACTCTACTTGACTTGCGAAGTTTTGTGCTAAGAAAGAAATCTGATCTGAATAAAAGAGGTAAGATCCTAAAAGAGGTAAAGCTGTGTGCTTTGACAAGAGAATATAAGTGAATTTTTTTTGTTTCGAAAGCATGAATTTAAGTATGTTTAATAGATTCTGTCCTAGTCTGAAGGCTAGGGCACAGTTGAAAGAAAGAGTTGATTTGAGTAAATTTAATGGAAATGAACAAATATATGTTATTACTATGCATAGAAAGAATTTTTGGGCTAATAAGTGGATGCAGGAACCTAGAAATAATTTTTGCATATTGTAGGTCCAACACTATGATCCTAGTGTGCAGTACAGAACAGGTTGGGGAACATTTTAAAGAAAAAGAGGATTGACTTTGTGTTATAATTTCAGAAGGCCGAGACATATTGCTAAGGAATGTCCTGAGGTAGGCCCTATTTTTCTTTGTTGTAAAGTTGTTGGTCATGAGGTTGAGTATTGTCCAAGGATGATTGCTAAAATTGAAAGGATGAACATAAGACAAGAAAAATATGAAGAAAGTCAAAAGACTAAGAGCATGTTATAAAATCATAAAGAGAAATAATCAGAGGAAGTTCAGACTACATTAGTACAGTTGAAAGAAATGATGGATGTTCACAAAAATGCTAGTTTACTAGAGATCCTGAAAGTAAAAAAGTGCATAAGTGCAAGAATAGAAGACTTTGACATAGACTGTGTCTTGGATGAAGAAACACAAATAAGTATTATGACAGAAGACACTTGGGAAATTTTGGGAAAGCCTACTATGGTACCTTCATTGGGAAGGATAGGCTTGTTTAAAGGTAAGATTATAACCTTGTGTGGAAGAGTTACTAACGTACCTATAATTGTTCATGGAACGTAGACTGAAAAGGAATTTGAAGTCATTAAGTTTGTTGGGGACAATGCCTCCTTTTCACTTTTTTAGGTAAGACTTGGATTGAGAAAGATCAAATAAGAAGGAAAGAAGAGGAAGAGGCCACATAAAAGAAAAATCAAGAACTAAGGGATTTCATAGCTATAAAAATAGATCGACTAATAGAAGAATGAGAGGATAAGCTGAAGAAACAAAACAAAGTAACAACACAGGAGGGACATAAGGTAAAAGAATTAGCTGTCAATGATGAAAGAATGCAAGAAGGCTTGAAGAACCTATATATGCAAGAAAGAAGTATATCCACACAGGAAATGTTAAGAAAAGGGATATTAACTTCAGACCATTTGAGGGCACATCAATAGTGCAAAGCCACAGCGCTAGGGGAAGATAAGAATAAAAATGGAAAGAGGATTCAAGAAACAGTTAGAGAGACTTAGACCATAGTAAAGAAGGAAAGGAAGCTCAATAAAAATAAGGCTAAGTTGGAAAATATACAAGAAGCTACAGAAAACAGACGAAAAACTTCACAGACTGGAAGCTCGCAAGAGGCAGGTTCGCAGAATTTGAACCTCGCTGGAACAACAGGATTGCGCAGAATGGGACTTCGCCTTGGCAAAGCTATATGACCGTTGGAGGCACCCTGACCGTTAGAACGATGCTCCAGAATGGTTATAAAATGAATTTATGGGATGATGGACTACTTTTGGATGTTGAGACGACGCCATAACGGACATATTCACATTGATGGAAGAATTCCTGGCCATTGGAAGAATCCATTACAATGCCCCATTTATTTAACTCGTTTGACACTATGCCAGGACAAATTTTTGCTACCCATGATTAACTAAGCCAAGAAGACAAATGTCCGTGTGTCGAGCTGTGATATCTAAAATTAGACCCCGCCTATCCATTCGTTTACCCCACCTGTCCATTTTTCTACCCCGACCTGTCTGTTTAAGAGTTGGAATGTTGGGTGAGCCTAGTGAATTAGAGAAGTCTGTCAAGGAAGTCCTCAAGAAGCTAATGGATGACATACTGATATCTAAAGGTGTCCCGGTGTTTTCGACTAGGGGATTGCAGGCTTCCCCTTCGACTGGACATCATTCTGGTCGTGTTAACCCTATGAATAAGAAGTGAAGTAAGCACCACGGTGATCTGGCTAATTCGAAGCAGATATCGTCGATTCTACCTTAGTACATTCCACCTTTAGCTGGCCTTGTTAACCATGACAACATTCCCTAAAATTATGAGTACACTGTGTTCACCATGTACATTCTGAAAGGAATACTCTTAGTTGGGAGTCAGTTAGGACAAATCCCACTACTAAAGAACAATGACTTCAACTTGGGAGACCGAAGGAACTATGCCATGTTGGTGCCACACCACTACTTGACGAAGTCAACTGGAAAGAAGCCTCACCTCATCTCATAGCCATGGATTAAGGGACTAGCGCATTCCACCGTGCTGAATGTGATGAAGATCCCCCATTTTGGCTGCCACTAGGAAGTTAACGCTTGTGTTAAACTCCTCCTATCGTGCTATCATGTAGGATACCTGTGTCTCAACCAAAGGATTACTATAGATCGGGTGTTGATCCACCAGATCATAGGCTTAAGCGTGAAGGGACCTAACCCTCAAAAGTTTTATCTAGGGAAGACTTCAGACCGTTCCTTGGCATAGTGCATCAAGGAAGCTTATGTAAAAGTAGAGAAAGGAAAGTGAGGTTACAAGGCAACCTCTATACAAGATGGTGCAGTTTGCCTCGCTTGCCAACTCATAGCTAGCAAGCTTGTAAGGAAGAACGGCCCCACATAGGTAACCGGGTTCGTTCTGGACCTCGTAGGAAAATGTGTGGAGGGCATACATATGAACTAGGTGAACTACCTCGTCAATGAGCTAGAGAAGGATTGTCGTGAAGCCCAGGATTTGGGATATGAATTCCACTACAACCGGCTGATCATTTTGATTGCACTTGTCGCTTGGAAATTGCTTGAAGGAGCTACCTTCCCAGAGATCAAACCCTCGGCGCCACTGGCTGCTCAGGTTTCCACCTTGTGGTACACCAACGACATGACGAAGCAGTGGTAGTCCAACGATGTGTTTCATGCCTACTATCATAAATTAAAGGTTTCCATTGAATCATTTCCATGCAACCTACACTAGTACAGACCAATAGAAAAGTTCCACGCAGATCCGCATTTGATCTACATCACTACATGTATAGATGAGAACAAGGAAGAAATCCAGTCATACTACAAGGTGATAGATGAAGACATGGAGCAGATCACAAAGGAGTGGCTGGAGGAATTTCTTGTACCTGTCACTGATGCAGAGCTCTCTAACAATGACACCATAGGAAGCCCCATAGTCACCTGATTCGAGCATGTCAGACAATCTAGTGGGATGAAGAAGAATAGAAAGAAGGAAGAAGTCCAGGTGATAGAGAGAGATGAGGAGGACAATGCTTCTGAAGATAACGGGTCTGGATCGCTCGGAGGAGGAGGAGAAGACGAAGCAGATGGAAAAGGAGGAGGGGATGAAAGAGAAGATCAAGGAGGAGACGAAGATACACCACCTAAAGACCCCTCTGCTGGAACAATCACGCTGCAAAAGAGGAAGGTTTCTCCAAAGAAACCTTCAGTAAGGAAGAAGATGCGCGCTAATAATCCCCAGTTGGAGGCCACGCTCATGAAGGGTGATATCAGTCTGGTCCACAGAGATATGGAGGATGCTTCCGAGGACATCTTGCATAGATATGGAGAGAAGCAGGAAGATATATATGGAAGGGTCAAAAAGGAATTGAAGGAATCACAGCAAGCTATTCATTTGATCCACATAGTACCTACTGCGCCTTCCTCATCACAGATTGTAGAATTGGGGGATGAACTAGCCCAATTGAGAAGACTTGCAGATGTGATAGAAGCTCAACTTCAGAGAGTCTGGGAAGAGAAGGTGAAGGATACAGAAGCCTTGAAATAAGATAAATATGAATCCTTGGAACAATTACG
>JASDQU011314297.1:13387-24623 GCA_032191745.1 Picea mariana
TGGTGATAACAAAAGGAGAGAAGGTAGGTACATTGTATTTATGTACTTGTAGTATTGATTCTTCTATCTCTTTAGCTTCTACAGGAGTGGATACATCTCTGTGGAATCATAGGTTTGGACACATGAGTGAGAAGGGGATGTAGATACTTCAAAAAGAAATTTGTTTCCAGATCTTAACCAAACTGATTTGGATTTCTGTGAGCATTGTGTTTATGGAAAACATAAGAGAGTCTGATTTCTCAGAGTTAGAAAAGAAAAGAAGACTGAAGGTTAGATCTTGTGCATACAGATGTATGGGGACTAGTTCAGGTATCATCTCTTGGTGTCTCTCGTTATTATGTTACTTTTATTGATGATGCAACTAGAAAAACTTGGGTTTATTGCATTCGACAAAAATATGATGTTTTTGATACTTATAAGAAATTAAAAGATTTGGTTGAGAATGAGATAGGAAAAAGGTTGAAGTGTCTCAAATCAGACAATGGAGGTGAATATTGCAGCAAGGATTTTGATTATTATTGTTCATACCATGGGATTCATAGAGAGAAGACAGTTCTAGGAACACCACAAGAAAATGGTGTGTCAGAAAGGATGAACAAGAAAGTCATGGAGCGTGCAAGGAATATGAGATTGCATGCTGGTTTTCCCTTACTAATCTGGACAGATGTTGTAGATACTATTGTTTACTTAATAAACAAAGGACCTTCAATATCTTTGGGTGGTGGAATTCTAGAGGAGCATGGAAAGGTAAAAAGGTAAAACATTATTTTTTGAAGACTTTCGGTTGTGAAGCATTTTTCCATATTGATAAAGAAAATAGAAAAATCTTGAGGAAAAATCTAAGAAGTGTACATTTATTGGATATAGTGTTAATGATTTTGGTTATATTTTATGGGATTATGAAAATCACAAAATAATTAGGAGTAAAGATGTCATATTCAATGAGAAGGTCATGTACAAAGATCAATTGCAGGGAAAGAAACAGGAAAAAGAAAAACCAGAATACATAGTGCTCGATGAGATCACTGAAAAATAAATTCGAAAGGTACCAGAAAATCAAAATGTACAACAACATGAGAAACAAGTATCTCAAACTCCTACACGTGATGTTAGAATATCTACGAGGTTAAGTAGACCCTCTGAACGATACTCTTCTTCATTGTATTATTTATTGTTGACTGATTCTGGTGAACCAGAATGTTATGAAGAGGCAATGTAGGTAGACACTAAAAAGAAGTGGGAGAAAGGAATGAAAGAGGAAGTGGATTTCCTGGTAAATAACCATACTTGGGATTTGGTTCAGTTTCCTGCATGAAAAAGATAATTGTAGAATAAATGGGTTTACAAGTTGAAGGAAAAAGATGGAGGAAAAAAGCGGTACAAGGATAGACTTGTTGTAAAGGGGTTTGCACAAAAGAAAGGTATAGATTTTGATGAAATTTTTTCTCTTGTTGTTAAAATGACTTCAATTAAGACTATTTTAATTCTTGTGGTAGTACAAGATTTACATCTTGAACAATTATATGTAAAAACATCTTTTCTCCATGGGAATTTGGAGGAAGATATTTATATGCAAAAACCACAGGGATATGGGGTCAAAGGGAAGGAAAATTTGGTATATAAGTTGAAGAAGAGATTGTATGGGCTAAAACAATCTCCAAGGAAGTGGTATTTGAAGTTTGACAAGTTTATGAAAAAACAAGGTTATAGTAGATGTTATTCTGATCACTGTGTTTATTTTAAAAAACTAGAAAATGGAAGCTATATTATCTTGCTATTGTATGTACATGAAATTCTTGTTACAGGGTCTAATATGTAGTATATAAATGTGCTCAAGAAGAAATTATCTAATTCACGTGTGATGAAGGATTTGGGTGCTGCAAAGAAAATCCTTGGTATGAGAATAACAAGAGATTGGAAAAATCGCAATTTGACATTGTCTCAGGGTGAGTACATAGAGAAGGTGTTGGAGAGGTTTAGAATGTAGATTGAAAAACCATTTAGTACACATTTGGCCAGCCATTTCAAATTAACCAAAGAAATGTGTCCTAAGACACAGGAGGAGATATAATACATGTCTAGGGTCCCTTATTCATTAGCAGTTGGCAGCTTTATGTATGCGATGGTTTGGATAAGACGAGATATTGCACATCCAGTGGGAGTTGTGAGAAGGTATATGAACAATCCAGGTAAAGAAATTTGGGAGGCAATAAACTGGATTCTTAGGTATTTGATAGGTACTACTACTCATGCATTATGTTTTGGAGGTTAAGATACTGTTCTACAGGGATATGTTGATTCAGATATGGCAGGTGATAAAGATAGTAGGAGGAGCAACGCAATGTATGTTTTTACTATAGGTGGAACAATAGTAAGTTGGATTTCAAAACTACAAAAGGTTTTTACACTTTAGACAACATAAGCATAGTATGTTGCTGCTACAAAGGCTAGTAAAGAAATGATTTGGTTACAAAGGTTTATGGAGGAATTGGAAAAGAAGCAGGAGAGTAACAAGTTTTACTATGAAAGTGAGAATGTCATTCATCTTGCAAAGAACTCATCCTTCCATTCCAAGACTAAGAATATACAACTTAGGTCCCATTTCATACGATCTTTCTTGGAATATGGACATTTGAAGTTGGAAAATATACACACTAGCCAGAATCCTACAAACATGTTAACAAAGGAATTAACTAGGGAGAAATTGAGTTCCTGATCAGTTTCATTTGGTCTTCAAGCATGAAAGTGAAGATGAGAAATTTTATAGGTCCAAGGTGGAGTATAGTCCAACAGGTACAACAACAGTGGAGTTGTTGTGATCAGTCTCGACTCTCCAAGTGGGAGATTGTTGATTGTGGAGCTTGATTATCTTTCTATTTCATAGGTCTTTGTTTTCAGCCGTGTTCATACCCCATGAAGATTGTGCACCCCATAATACTATACACCCCTCCACACGAGGGGGATTTCCCCCCCTGCAGGGTTCAAGGGAAAGCAGGCCCTCGGCGGGGGTTCGAGGGTGAAGCCCCCGAAGGGAAAATTACCTTGTAAATGTATATTGTAATTTCATAGTAAATATAGATTGTTCATTATAAGTTCATAGATATGATGGTAGAAGTTAGGTTAGGGTTTTTTCCCCTAGAAGACAACCCTCTTTTATGAGGAAAATGTATTGCGGTTATGCACTATTGCGAATATTATATTCAGAGAGATGAGACTATGAGAGCAAGAAGAGGAAGTTACAACATGTGTGTTGTAGGTTGTATCCATTCATTTGCTGGATAATAATAAAGTAAGGGCCTGGAAATTTCTCTGGTGGACGTAGCCCACACTAGGTGAACCACGTATATCTGTGTCTTTATTGTATTGGGTATCTTTTGTGTTTTTTTTCTGCATTTGTTTTTATTTTATTGCTTCACGATTCTATTTTTCTAACAGGAACATGCTCGAAGCACATCTTGGCTCATGATTTGATGCATATCATGGTTATTTTGAGCACATGATTTGGAGTTCTTGGTATATGTTTTATGTGGTTATTGGGATGGATTTGATTTTGATGGTGATGAGGTATCTGTATAAGTGACAATTATAGTGGTCGACTGAGTCTGGTTTTTATTATCATTGATAGGTTGAGTTTGGTTTTGATGATGATGATGATGATGATGTATCAATGAAAACAACATTACTGGTTGAGTCTACATCTATATTTTAGAGAGTAAGGAAGGGGAAAGGAAAGGGAGTTGTATCCTACTTCCGGTTGGATCCGGAGAATACAAAGAGTCATAGATTCCTTTAGTTTGGAGCCTATAAACTAGGGGGTTTGTGCCTCCTTCCAGTTGGAGCTAGAGAATTTAGGAAGTTATATCTTCCTTCAAGTTGGAGCCTATAAATTAGGGGGTTGGTGCCTCCTTCCATCTGGAGATGGATAATTCAAGGAGTTGTAGATTTCTTAAGGTTGGATCCTGTATGTAATATCCCCAACTAGTCTAGGAGGGGAAATTATGTTTTCTATCCCAAAATTGTTACTCCTTCTTATGTGAATGTGTTGTTAACTTCTTACAAATAGATTTCTCAATTAGGAATATTGTCAAAAATATAGCATACATCCATTAAAAAAAAACATATTAGATAATATGGCATCTTATTATGGATGGAAACTCCCAAAACAAGTACAATGATATATAATGGTTGTAATAATAGTGTTGGGTTGTTATATTCTTTACAGTGAAAGTCTAATGAAGGTGGAGCAATTGATGGTAGAAGTTGAGGTGGATCAACAACAGGTCGAGGGTCGAGGTAGATCGACAACAAGTTGAACATCGAAGTTAGTCGACTGGGTAAAGTCAAAGTTGTAGGTCGAAGCGGTTTGACATGGTAAAGGCATTGAAAACAAGTTGAAGAGGTCAACCGACAAGAGGTCGACGGGTGCGAATGGGATGATCAACTAAAGACCGAATGAAGGTCAGATGGTATTCGATTGGTAATCTGACTTGGATTCAATAGTAGCAGAATCCTAAGATCGAGGGATTTGTAGCCAATTATCTACATGGATATGTAATCTTTTCTGGGCACCATTGATCCATGTGGATATTGGTGGCCACCCACCTATTCCAATTGGCTCTTCGTGATAGTTTTTAGTTTAGCATATTCTTCTATAATTATTTATAATTGTGGGTTTTACACTTTCGGGGCTACTTAAATCCCTACATAGATTCCAGGTGGATATTGGTGGTCACCCACCTAATCCAACTAGCTTATTTTGGAAGTTTTCATGTCAATACATATTTTTGTACTTCTAGGGCTCTTTTGGGGCCTTAAACAATGTTTTTTTGGATTGCCATAGTTAAACTATAGATGAAGTCACAATTTGACAACATAATGTGTAGTTCTCAAAAACACCTTTCCAACGAGATATCACATGCCTAAAACAAAGGTCATATGCAAAAGTTACGACCCCGAGAAGTTGAAGTACCAACTTACCCATCGAGGCCCACATAACGTTTGGCGTTTCATCTTCTAGGGTTAGGTTTTTGGATTTATATGGTTTTGGAATTCATGAGTAATGTTAAAAATTCCTCTGGAGCCTCATTGTGATCATTCTGCTAAGGCAGATGCATGTAGCAGCCACATCTCATCTCAGAGATAACTACCACCATTCGAGCAAGTTGTTTTTAGTTCTTTAGTTTTACAGTTTCAACCTATTTTATTTATTCA
The DNA here is from genome assembly GCA_032191745.1 of Picea mariana. Taxonomy (NCBI): domain Eukaryota; kingdom Viridiplantae; phylum Streptophyta; class Pinopsida; order Pinales; family Pinaceae; genus Picea; species Picea mariana. Next base: position 18,599 of record JASDQU011314297.1, read on the forward strand.
ATAGAAATTATTGTTCACTAGATATTTTTTGTTGTTCTCTGTATCTCTACGTTATTGTATTCAGTCTGTTATTCATTCGTTTTTCTCATAAATCTATATCAGTGGTATCAGAGCGGTCTGCTCTTCATTTATTTTTCTTCGTGCATGCCTCCAATAAGATCTGGGTACAAGAAGTTGGGACTCAAACCAGTCGAGCCTTTTCGATATCGGCCACGATGAGCCCAAAAAAAACCCATGGGGGATGAGAAGAAAGATGATGGAGCAGGATATCCTTTTAAAATGTTGCTCAAGGAAGCCCTTGCGAAACAAAGGAATGAAATTATGGACAACTAAAAGCTTCCGAGTCACAGACATATTCTGATTCTGAATCAAATCCAAAAGGAGGGAAGCAAATTATTGATGCTGAACTCAGTTCCACTGTCACTAACACCAAATTCCATCCAAGCGAACCAAAAGAACAGAGGAAGGAGAACACATATTTCAATCACATAAGTGCTTAATGGTGGCTCCACTTAATTTCATTGTCGATAGAGGCAGTCAAAAGAACTTGATCTCAATAGAGGTCGTCAAGTGGCTAGATTTGTTGATGAAACCACACCCACAACCCTACACCATCGGCTGGCTTCGCCAAGGAAGAGATCTCTATGTCAACCAACAATGTCATATGCTCTACGACATTAAGCCCTTCAAAGACAAGGTATTGTGTGATATTTCTTCCCTTGAAGTTTGTGATGTTCTTTTAGGACAACCATATTTGTGGAAGTGACATGTTGTGTATAATTCTAGACCCCACAGTGTTATTATTAATTTGGGTAGAAAATTGTATAGGTTACCAGAGGTAACGCCACCTACCACTATTTCTTTAATCTCTGCTAAGAAATGTAGTAAGGTCATTTCACAAACTGAGAAGTTCGTCTTCTTTGTGATCTGTGCTCATAGTAAGCAAAAGGTCATCACCAAATCTGTGGCCTCTACACAAAGCCTCTCTTTGCAATAGAATCAACTGGATGAGATCGTGGAAGAGTACAAAGACATCTTCTCCTCACCCACTGGGGTACCAATGCACTTCCAAGTCAATCATCTAATTGATATAACCCTTGGTGCACCTATTCCTAATGGAACGATCTATTGTCGCTCACTGATAGAAAATGACAAAATCAAGCATTAGATACAAGAGATTCTTAAAAAAGGGGTACATCAGATCCATCTCCTCCCCTTGTAGAAGCTCGATTGCCTTGGTGTAGAAGAAAGATGGGACCTGATGACTCTACATTGATTACATAGCATTAAACAAAATCAAAGTCAGGAACTGATACCCAATTCCCTGAATTATTGAGCTTCTTAACCAACTCAAGGGGGAAAAGTTCTTCAACAAGATTGACCTAAAGTCTGGCTACCATAAGGTTCCCATCGAACCAACTGATGTATGGAAGACAAATTTCAAATCTAAAGAAGATCTCTTCGAATGGATGGTCATGACCTTTGGATTAACAAATGCACCAACCAGTTTCATGAAGTTGATGGATGATGTATTGAGACCCTTCACCAACTCTTTTGTGGTGGTATATCTGGATGACATCCTCATCTTCAACAGAATTTGGGAGGAGCACATGCAACATATTCAATAGGTTTTGAGCACTCTGTGGTAGCACAAGCTATATGCCAACTTGGAAAAATGCTCCTTTGGCATGAATAGGGTCCAATAATTGGGATACATTATTGATGAGCAAGGGGTATATGTGGATCCAACTAAGATCCAAGTCATCCATGACTGGTCGACCTCAACCACACTAATCGAGCTTTGTATCTTCTTGGGAATTTCCAACTTCTACCGACATTTCTCTTTGGGATTATTCCATATTGCATGGGCCCTCAATCAAGTGACCAAGGGCAATGGCAGGGAAAATTTCACATGGGGGAAGGCACAACAACGAGAATTTGATGATCTGAAGGATCGCTTGTTCTCAACTCCAATGCTCTCCTTACTTGATCCGCAACAACCATTTAATATTGAGACTGATGCATCCAACTATGCTCATTTCTCACTCAACACAATCATCCAATAACATACCATAGTGAGACACTCAAATGCCATCCAGAAATACCCGACCTATGACAAGGAAATGTATTCCATTGTGCAATCCTTCCATCAATGGAAACATTACATTCTCGGAAAGGAGAAAATCATCCACACTGATCATAAGCCTCTTCAGTTCATACAGACACAAGGGAAGTTGCAGAATGATCATCATCAAAAATGGTCCACATACCTGCAACAGTTCCATATCAACATCAAGTATAAGACATGGAGAAACAATTGTGTTGTTGACTGCCTCAGTCGACCTCCCATGTCTTCTCTCATCACCGTGCTCCATTCCCGTGGGCATGAGGCATCTAAGTGGCCTCGACTTTATCAACGATATCCTGACTTCACCACCACCTATCAGCTCTTGGGTACAGGTGTGAATGTCACCGATTTTCACATTCAAAATGGACTGTTATGCCATATGGGCCATGTTTTTGTTCCTGCAAGCGAGTGTGAAAAGTTGATTTGGGAGACTCACTACAGTCGGATGTCCGGACATTTTGGCATGGAGAAAACTATGGTCATTCTATAGAAACATTTTTATTGGCTAAAAATTCGATAGAATGTCAACAACTATATCAGATATTGTACTGCCTATGCCATTTCTAAGACAACCATTAAGAATCAAGGCTTATACACCCCTCTTCCTATTCCCGAGATGCCTTTAGAATATATCTCGATGTATTACATGTTTGGCCTTCCATCCACAAGAAAAGAAATTATTGCGTATATGTGGTGGTTGATCGATTTTCGAAGCTGGTCATTCTCACAACCCACGAGAAGAGAATCATAATGACAGATACTACCAATCTCTTCTTCCAATGAGTGTGGGTCCATTTTGGCATACCACATGCCATCATCTCTGATCGAGACAACATGTTTCTCATCACATTTTGGTCAAGTCTCTTGTCACTGTTGGACATCAAGCTCACTAAATCCACTGTCTTCCACCCTCAAATGCATGGCCAAACATAGGTATTCAATCCAATGATTGTGAAAATATTACACATGTATAACTCTAAGAATCTACGTACATGGGATGAGAGTCTTCCCTATGTTCAACATAGCTACAACATGGCTCTCCATAGCTCCACCGACCATAGCCCCTTTCAGGTGGGGCTGGGATTCCAGCGCTTAGGTCCCATTGATGTTACAATACCTCTTGCAACCACACAGACAAATTCTTCCCATGTTCAATATGAGGTCGACAAAGCCACCAGATTCATTGAGAAGATTCAGCACATCCACCAATAGGTCCATGGGATTTTTCAGAAAGCCAATTCTAAGTAAAAGAAATGCCATGATAAACACCAGGTATCACACAAGCTTCAGGTGGGAGACAAGGTCTGGTTACATTTGCAGAAAGAACGCCTTATAAGGCCCCATTAGAATCTCTATCCACTTCACTATGGGCCTTACACTTTCACCAAGGCTATAGGTAACAATGATTTTGAGCTCAACACTCCCCCCTTCTTTGGCTTGCACCCAGTGTTCAATGTGAACCTCCTCCACCCATATTTTCCACCATTATTGGACACCTCAGAGATCACAAAACAATTGAAACCAATAGAGCTCAACCCTAACTACATGGAACATTGATCCATTGATAAGATATTGGAGACATAGGCCAAGGGAACTCGCCAGTAGAGGATCCAACTTTATCGGGTTGTCAAGGCAGGGAAACTCCTTTAGCATGGAAAGTGGATCACCCACAACCAAATTCAGCAGAAATTTCCTCATCTGATGGGGGAACTCAACACAATGGAGACCATTTCTTCCTAAGTGGGGAGGACTGATCCAGGTGGATATTGGTGTCCACTCACCTATTCCAACTGGCTCCTCTTGACAATTTTTAGTTTAGCACATTATTTTGTAATTAATTGTACTTGTGGGTTCTACACTTCTAGGGGTGTTTGAATCCCTACATAGCTACTAGGTGGATATTGGTGGCCTCCCAGCTATTCCAACTGGCTTATTTTGGAAGTTTTCTTGTCAGTACATCTTTTTGTACTTCGAGGGTCATTTTGGGGCCCTAAACAATGTCTTTTTGGCTTGGCATGGTCAAACTATAGATGAAGTCAGAATTTGATGGCATAATGTGTATTTCTTGAAAAGACCTTTCCAACGGTCTATCACGTGCCTAAAACGGAGGTCGTATGTAAATGCTACGACCCCGGGAAGTTGAGGTACCAACTTACGAATCAGGGCCCACATAACTTTTGGTGTTTCATCTCCTAGGGTTAGGTTTTTGGATTTCTAGGGTTTTGGCATTCATGAGTAATGTTAAAAATGCCTCTAGAGTCTCATTGTGATCATTCTTCTCAGACATATGCGCACAACAACTACATTTATTCTCATAGATAACTACCACCATTTGAGCAAGTTGTTTTTAGTTCTGCAGTTTTACAGTTTCAACCTATTTTATTTATTCAATAGAAGTTATTGTTCACTTGATATCTGCATTTTTTCTTTGTATCTCTGTGTTATTGTATTTAGTCTGTTAGTCATTTCTTTTTTCTCATAAATCTAGATCAACCATGTCTTTATTATTTTTCCTATTGTAAATCTTATAAAGAGGTGTGTTGTAAGGTCGTAAAGACTAATGAATGAATCACAAGATAGCTAATCTTTAGAGAAATATTCAGATGTAGGTTGTTGGTCATGCATATGTAAGCCGGCTGGTTACAGGGTTGTTCTTTCATAGGAAAGAGGCTATGATGTCGAGTGTGTCTTAGGTGTGGACCAAGGTTAGATATGTAACCTTTTATTCAGATTGAATAAGACAACAAGAGAGCAGAACGCTTAAGGAATGTTGGTTTTCCCAGTTTGGGTTTCCAAGGTAAAATCTTTGTGTACTATGTGATTTCTTTTTCATTTACATGTTTGATTAAATTCTTCTTTTCTTCTGCTAGGTTTAGTGTGGAAGTGTGTCTCTTTTCTCGACAAGTGGTATTAGAGCATGTTGGATTACTAAGAAGGGGGGTGAATTAGTAATAGAGAAATTTAATAATTTTTAAAGACAATATATGAGTGTTGTTAATATTTATGATCAATTTACCAATATCATTCAATAAGTGAAAAATAAATAAACCGTGAATAATGAGCAATCACACACATACACAGTACACTAGTAATTTTACGTGGAAACCTAATGTGGGAGAAAACCATGAAATACTTTTTCTTATATGTCATTAAGAATTACATTCATTGGAAGCACCAACTTTCTTTGTTTTCCATTTGCATATGGAAGGAGGCTCCAATGCCCTATATTTTCAGGCTACAACCTGAGGGAAGCTCCAACTCCCAAATTCTCTGGCTCCAACCAGAAGGAGGCTACAACCCCCTATGTTCTTTGGCTACAACCAGAAGGTGGCTACAACCACCTATCCTTGCCCTGTCCCGCCGCCCTAAAATATAAGTGCCAAATAGATGATGAAACCAATGCCACACTGTCATTATGATATATATCATTGTAAACATGTAACAATCTATGGAAATAAATTGTAACCAACATGTACCAATAACCTGTGATAAAGTTGTCCCTATAACTAGCTTGTACAAACAAGAACCAATAGGTACGCAACATGTATATGCTACATCTCTTTTATGTACGCAACCTATCTATAATGCAACCCACATATGTATGAGGCATGTCTATACATGAACCTGCATACACCTTCAAAAAGCTAGAGTTTCACCTTTCTTTGTTTCCTTTGTCACATCAATCTGTAACCTGTCACTGTCTCCAATTTGTGGCTGTGCCCTATGCATACATCATCATACATATCCCTTAACCAAGTGCATCTATGTCTCTCTAGCCACGTGCCTTACATGCATATACAATCATGATCAAGTGTAATAACCCTCACATGGGATAGACATCAAACCCTCACTGATATGAAACCTCACACTACACAAGCAACTTCACAACCAAAATCC
>JASDQU011314298.1:4375-18852 GCA_032191745.1 Picea mariana
GCTAAGGTGAGAGTCCACAAGTGTCCCATAGTGGGTGTCGAGGAAGCAAAAGGGTATGTCTTAAGTTAAATTGGTTCCATTAGGAGCTCGACAATCCAGTCGTTTCGATGACTTGAATGATCCTAGATGGGGAGGTCACATAAACCCTAAAAGAGTTGGAGGAGAGGTTGGAACCAAAGCTGTATCAGAGCTTGATTTCTCTCAGGTGAAGAGAAAGAGACAAAGGATCTGGTGCATAATTGATTTCTATAATCCAGGGACACAGGGTGTGATTGTTTGTTGGAGTTGTTGCAAGGTGTGCAGTAGATTGTAAGCAACCAACTGGGCTGTAGGAGGAGAAAGATGGTTGTGGAAGTTTATAAATGTGATCGAGGAGAAGTCCACTTGCAGAAGAGAAGAGTGGATATGGACAAGGAGCTCAGTGAAATCTGAGCACATATGGAGAGGCTTGCATTCAAGATTCAGAAGGAATCAAAGGTACACTAGAGGTACGAATGGCCTTTGAAGAGGATAGTTAGATGGCCTGTTTAGAAGTTGTTGGCTAGGAGGTAGAAACATGTGTTAAAGAGGTGGTTGAGGCATGCTGAAAACCTTAGTCATAAGGGAAAGAGATCTAGCAAGAGTCTCATAGAGTGCCAGGTGGGCAATGAGAAGGGATCAGTGGATCTCATAAACTATCAGGTGGGAAGAAGAGACATACCATATTTCCAGGTGGGAAAGGGAGAAGAGATGAGCTTAGTCAAGAATTCATTGATAGAATAAGATGACGCAGAAGAAAGACCTAATTCAAATAGAGATTCGCGCGGAGTTGCGAGTCATGTGAATGAAGATGATGAGAAGTTGAAAAATTCCACCATCGAAGAGAAGGATCAGGGGAGCATTCTATCATTGGGGGAGTCAAGATATTCCTACCAAGCGGCTGAGGAAAGGGTAGCACATATATTTCAAATGAGACAGGGAGAAAACAAGAAGAAACTATGAACGAGGAGAAGGAACAAATACTAAAGTCTATCCCAACAGATGGAGAAGAGAATTCAATAGAATCACTTGACCCTTTCAGCCGAGAAGTTGAATGGGAGATGACTACAACACTAGAGACTGTAGAAAAAAAGGGAGAAGACATCATAGACTTTGTTGATCTGTGTGAGGAATTGGAATCTATTGAGAGGAGAGTGGAAATGCAAGGTATGCATATCCAATGGGCTAAGTTGGAAGTCGATGAAGGATTACACCAGCATGAGGAGAAGCTGGAGGAAGATGGAATGGGAACAATCGAAGGAATGGCAGGAGAAAATATGTCAGGAGAAGTGGTAGCTAAGTAGTAGTTCAGTGATGAGGAGCCTATAGGATTGAAGACTGTAGCAAAGTGGAAAGCTAAGGCCATAATGAAATAATATTTCTTGGAAAGTCAGTGTGATTTTCCCATTGACAAGGAGGGAGTGCAATGAGCTAGTCTGCAATAGAAGAACCAATCGGTGGAGCAGCTAGACAAGGTGATTGAAGAGATAGGGAAGATGATGTTGGATTTGGTAGAACAAATGATTAGGTATGAAAGGAAACCTGCACAAGCAGGGAGCATGATGCAGGAGAAGAAGCAGTAGAGTAAAGGAGCCAAGAGACAACTTGAGGAGAAAGTTTGGGATCTAGGAGGATTTCAGACATGTTTGAAAACTCATGAACAGGAGCTCCTGATTTTTCCCGCTGTGGATTATGATGCACGAGCATTTCTCCACCTCGGCACATGCCATCTCATTTACACACGTGGTGTGCATTCAATGAAGGGTAGGCGTTGCCCTCTCATTTTTTCCTCTAGAATCCAAGGCGTGATCCAGGCATTAATTGAATACAAGATTGAAAAGCCAAATTGTGCTTTTGCACAAGTTGGAGATAAGGTTTCCATTAATAGGCTGACGACATAATGGATCTACACCCGATTTGGAGCATATTTCTATCATTGTAATATGTCCATTAGATAGGTGTTTGAATGGTGATTTGACACCACTAGATTATCTTGTGAGGGAAGCTCATTGAGACCCTCTTGTATAAATTGTTGTATTTTTTGTCAAGAGAGAGTTAGTTGGTTGTAGGGAGAAATACAAAGAGATGAGACTCACTTGTATCTCGGACTCCACCATTGTAATTTGGCATTCCACCATTAATATAAAATGACAGTTTTTCATGTTTTACATTTTTGTTCAATGGAGGTTGTGTGATGAATGTAATTTGCATGCATTTGAATTGTAGATGAATGTTATAAATCATCTGCAGGGATAGAGATACATTTTCCTATCTGAGAGTGTGTTGATTTAATTTTGGTTCTCTAGACTAAGTGCAAGGAGTGTGTGATAGAGTAGGGAAACTCTATGAGAGGATGCAAGGAGTTTGTATCTGAACTCAGTGGATTCAGAAGAGAAGCTTCCAGGAGAGCATGCTAGATTAATTCACAGACTCAGGGAGAAATTTCAAGGTGGTTAAGAACCTTGTAAATAAAGACTATGTGGGGAGAAGCACATTTCAGACTTAATGAACACTCTGAAATAATCTTCTAGGAGGACATAGAGATAGTGTGAGCATGCACATAAACAACATGGTTGAAGGTGTTGGAGAACCCTAGAATTACTAAACATTTTGGTGAAGTAAGGCTTTGGAAGAAGTGCAACGACAAAGGAAAGGAGTTGCCTTAAACCTTTCCCTAATGTTAAGGGGGAAGTTTTCGAAGAACTGCGCCAAGAACAAAGAGTGTGCCTAAGGTGTTGTAAGTTCACCTTACAAGATTAGGAAGAAGGTAGGAGAAACTTCTAGGAGGGAAAGTGAAACTCGTAGAGGAACTGGGAACGTCGAAGGTTTTCAAGCCGAGAAAATTCGTTGAAGGAAGCCTACGTAGAACTCTGCAAGGAGTGTAGAAGGTATTTTGAGAACAACCTAAGTCTTGAAATGTGAATTGTGCTAAGTGTGCAAAAGAGTCGAGTACTTGTCGAAGTCCCGATGACAATGAAATCATCAATCGTTGAGAAGGAGACAGGTGGCAGAAGATCGAGAAGTTCAGGAATAGGAGCTTCGAAAGGTTTATTGGAAGGAAACAAATATCTTCGTGAAGTCACGAAGAGTGATTTCATTCTAGACCATTGGATCCAGATGACATGTGGTAGAGATCCACGTAGTTTGAGAAAGTATAGGAGGGAATACCCAAGAGGAGGACTCGTGAAGTTTGAACTCACGAAGTGATCACAGTCCTTGATCATGAGAGGAACATGGACCATATATCTGGTCCTTGGGAATTCACTGATTTGGAAATAAGGAAAGAAGGAGGACAATTCTCACGAAAGTCCCAAAGCATAGGGTTGCTGATGGAGTTGGCCCATGGACATAGCTCGTGGTCACATCAAGGGATGAGCTTAGCATTGAGAGCTAATGCCTATTGGCGTAAGAGTTGAAAATGATAAGGTGAGTGTCTGCAGGTGTCCCATAGTGGGTGTCAAGGAAGCAAAAGGGTCTACGTCAAGTTAAATCGGTTCCATCAAGAGCCTGACGAACTAGTAGGTTCGATGACTTGAATGATCCTAGACCGGGAGGTCACATCAGCCTCAAAGAAGTTTGAGGGGAGGTTGGCACCACAAGATTAGTTTGATTACCTAAGTTCTGACAACTGGGGAAATTTTTTGTTCAAAATATGTTCAATCAACATGAGCATATCCATTGCATGCTAACATTTACTTTGTTCTTGGTTACCTGTCCATCCTCATTCAAATTGTTTCTGAATACCCATTTTGTGCCAATCACATTATTATTATTATTAGGCCTTGGAACAAGTTCCCATGTTTCATTCTTCTCTACATGATCTAGTTCTTCTTTGATATCTTTGATCCAGTGTTCATCAATACTGGATTCTTCAAAACTGTTGGGCTCAATTCTGGAAACTGCTTACATAGAGTATTCATTGGCTTTGAAATTTCATAAATCTATTTTACTGCTTCTTTTATGTTGATTTTGACAAGATTTTCAAAGTTCATGTGACCCATTCTTCTATTCCAAAGCCAAGTTTCATTTTCCTTTCCTAAGAAACAAAATTGCTTTCCAAATTCATTCAAAACATATATGATGTTTGGAGTCCTTATCATTGTCTCCACTAACTTTCCTGATCCTTATTTCCTAATTTCACATTTCTCTGAGTCGAACTGAAGTGTGTGTCCTTGATCACACATTTGAATTACACTCAATAGATTATGTTTCCTATATTCGAATAGTAGAACATTTTCTGTCGTGGCATTTTTCCTCCCAAGCTTAAATGTTCCTCTACGTATAATTTTAGCTTAATGATTATTTCCAAGTCAAACCAATCCATCTCTTTATTTATTTAGAGTTAGAAACATGTTCATGTCACCTTTCATATTCTTTGAACAAACACTATCGACATACTAAGCACTTTTTCTATGTTGGGCTTGTAGAGGAAGTGAGCACTGGTTCCACTTTATTTTCCATATCTCTTGTGGTTCTGATATATGATTGTTAATGTTTTTATTTGGTTCCATGAGTGGAATAGTCAATATACAATTATTCTCTATGTGTCCAAAATTGTTGCATTTGTATAATTTTACTTCATTGCTCAATGATCCAAAACTATTTTGGTTTTTATTGTATGCTTCATAATATTTTTTGGGATAACTATTATTTAAGTACCCTTTATAGTTTCTTTCATTCTTGGCATAGAATCTTCAATTTACAACTTTATGTCCAAAATTAGCACAACTAAAATAATGACCATAAAAGAAGCTTTGATACCTGGGAGAACATTATATTCTTTGTGATGCACTCCTTCTGAATTCATACTATTGAGCCTTCTTTATTTATGGTATTTTCTTCTTTGGGGGCTCACATTCTTCCTTCTTGAGAGAATCCCTGACAATATCTGCATGGCTTGTTTTTTCTGCTTCCTGTTATGTTGTCTTGGAGCTCAATCCTTTCTCATTCTATAATTGATTGTATCCTATCATAGATATGTCATTTTATGGTCTTTGAATGTTGATGATTTGATCCAATATTTTGGTGCTCTTCTACAACATATCTTTATTCTGGACATCTTTCATCAAAGAGACTATTTCTTCTTCTAAGCTTCCAATTGTTTTCTCCTTTTCTTCTAACTGACTTATAAGTAGTTCCTCAATTATTTTGTCTTCTTCTATTTGAATTTTTAGACTTGTGATAATTTTCTCGATTTCTTTATATTTGTAATTATGAGATTCCTCTTTCATTTTTAACACTGCCTTGAGTGACATTCTTTTATTTCTTTATTTCCTAAGTTCTACTAATGCATTGATTATCTCTACTCTGAGATCGACTTCTCCTTATTCTTTAGAATCATATTCTACTCTCATAAAGAGAACTCTTTTTGAATTATTTTCACTATCATTATTCTCCTTGTCTAATGTGGAACTATCCTCCTTTGAGTAGAAAACTTTCTTGAGGAATTTCCTTTTTCTTCTTCTCTTGTTTCCCTTTGGATATTTCCTTTTCCTTTTATAATAGTATTCTTCATCACTATATTTATTACTATGAGGACATTTAGAATAAAAATGACTAGTGCCACCACAATTAAAACATTTCAACGGAAGCATACGTTTATACTTGCCGGTTCCTTTCTTTAATTTACTTACGAAGTTATCCATCTTTTCATCTTCGTCTGAATCATCACTATAGCTGCAACCTAGTTTTTATTTTTCCTTTTTCTTCTTGGATACCTTGAAAGATACTTTCTTCGAAACTGGGTTCTCTTGTACCAAGATATTCTCTTTCTTCTAGGGATGATGTTTAGGATAAAATCTCATAAGAAGAGACCTCAATACCTTTTGAACAACCATTGAGTCATCAAATTATACTCCCAATCCATTAATAGTTTTAAATATTCCATCAACTTGTAGAAGGGAGGAACCAATTTCTTCATCTTCAATTGTTCAAACTTAGATCTAAATATTTGAAGCTTATCTCCGTTAGATTTTTCATTTCCTTCATAAATATTTTGGATTTTATCCCAATTATCCTTTGCAGTATCACAGTACATAACCTTGACAAATAACGAATGAAATAGATTGATCAAAAGGGTACCTTTAGCCTTTGAGTTGTTTTCATTGATTTTATTTACATATCTGTCGGTTGGGTGAGTGGCTATTGTTGTATACCCATCTACTACTGATTGCCAAATTTCAAATCCATGTTCCTGTAAAAAGGTTGTAATCCTTTTATTCTAGAATATATAGTGTTGATCATCAAACACTGGTGCTCCAATCTTATTGTATTCCATGTTATCCTTCTAGTAGCTAGACTTCTTCCTGAAGAACCTGCTCTCATACCAATTGTTGGAATACTGAGAGGGGGGTGAATCAATATGAGAACTTTTCTTTATTTAACCACAATATAAAATATTCAAAAACATTTACTATATAATAAATACCATAATTCAATTCATAAACAACACATAAACAAAATACACTAGAATTTACATGGAAACCCAAAGTGAGAAAAAACCACGGAAGTATTTTCTTGTTTATCAAAGAGTACATTCATTGGAAGCATCAAATTCCTATTTCTCTGGCTATAACTGGAAGGTGACTCCAACCCCCTATATACAAGCTTCAACCTGAAGGAATATCCAACTCCCTAATTTACCAGCTCCAACTGAAAGGAGGATACTTCCCCCTTTCCTTTCCTGATCCAACCCCCCTAAAATATAAAAGTAGACCAATCTTTCACTACCTATGTCATTGTAATTGATAGCCTGTTGTTGTTTCTAATTTTTATACTTCAATTTCTACTACTCATTTTGATATCTCATCAATACTAAAACCACAGATACCTAATACAAAAATCCACAAGAGAGTTCTCCAAATCAAATTATTATCAATCACTAAGACATATTTGCTCCTGATTTCTTCAGAATACACACAGTAACATACACATGAAGACATACCTTCAACCTATAGATGACCTAAGTTTTAGATCTCTTATATTTAACAACATTTCTTCATAGGATCATGACCCTTACACTCTCTACATGTGGATGTTCACGATTTTCCTCACTACAACCCGTGCATGTTCGTGATTTTCCTCCTCAAACCCATGCATTTACGCAAAGAACCTACATCTGTAACTCTTTCTTCGTACACTCAACTCCTTCAAACTACTTTCTTCACTAGACTTTGTTCACCTCATCTCATTGCCTCATATCTCCCAATTAGTATTCACAAAAGTGATTTTCTAACTGACTCTTCTTTCTGTTTTAATGAGGATCTCATGATGACATGCAACTCACATGAAACTTGTTAAATTATTTTTACAATTACCTTAACATGCAAATGAAATGAAACTTGTTAACTTTTGTTTACAACTACTTTACCTTGAAATTCAACATGTTAACTTCCTATTCAAGGGTTCACATCAATGAAAACCAATCTTTCAACAATTCAATGATAACCAATCTTTCAATAATTAATGTTTCAACAATATTCAATGATGGGTTACATGGGATACTATCGCAATTTTATCAAAAACTATGCTAGCATAGCTGCCCCATTGGAAAATTTGTTGAAGAGATATGAGGTTTTTAGTTGGAAGCTATAATGTGATTGAGCTTTTGATACTCTCAAAGAAAATTGAAGTACTTATCCTATCCTCGTTTATCCTAATTGGAAATTGGAATTTTATGTACACATCGTTTCTTCCATCATTTATTTTGGAGCTATCCTTACATAACCTTGTGAAGGAAACCTAGATCATCGTGTCTACTTTTCCACCAAGAAGGTTTCCCAGGTCAAGAACAACTACACTACAACTGAAAGGGAAGGTTTCAAAATGGTTTATGTGTTTTAAAAGTTTAGATATTATTTCCTGGGTAGTCACTTTAAATTCTTTATTGATCACTCTTATTTTAATTTTATAGTTAATAAGGTTGTATTAGAAGGAAGAATTTATAGATCATTGTTGTTGTTTCAAGAATTTTATTTTGAGGTCATTTTCACACATGTAAAATTAAATTTGGGTCCATACCATTTGTCTCAGCTAGAGTAAAGAGAGAGTGGCAGGGATATATATGATCAAATCCTTGATGTAGATCATGTTTTAAAAGTTGAATTTATTCATGATTACTTGTTTGACATCGCCCTATTTATGACCATGGATGCCTTCCTTGAAGGTTATTCCTCAACTCAAAAGCGACACCTAGTGGTTCATCCAACATATTATCAACTAATTGCAGGACACTTGTACAACTTAGAATTGGATAACATCCTGAGATGTTGTGTGCTTGAAAATGAAATATATGATATTTTGTTGGAGTGTCATAGTGGCATTGTGGGAGGACACATAGGTGGAAAGTAAACTGCCCGAAAGATATTACAAGTAGGATTATGGTGGCCAACGATGTTAAAGGATGCCAAAGATTACACTAGAGAATTTGATGCTTGTTAGCGAGTTGGTAAGCCATCATGCCACGATGAATTACCCTTACACCATACTCAAGCACTCCTAGCCTTTGAAAAGTGGGATGTTGATATCATCGGTCTAATAAATCCCTCTGTGAAGCATTCAGAGGATAGATACATTGTTACTGCAATTGACTACTTGACTCATTGGGATGAAGAAGATTAGTTTTGTGATTTCTCTGTAGACACATTAGCATGGTTTATTTTTTCAAACATCACTATCAAGTTTGGGTATCCCCAAATTTCGACCACTGAGCAAGGGACCCACTTTATCAGTGACACTTTAATGACCTTCACAAGAGAGATTTTGATTCAACATCATAAGAGTAGTATGTACCATCTATAAGCTAATGGAAGAGTGGAAGCATTTCAAAAAGTATTAGAGAGGGGCTTCACTAAAGTATGTTGCACCAATTGGGATGATTGGGATGAGTGGGATCCAACTGTATTATGGGCTTACATAACTACTATAAAGATATTGCATAAGCATACTCCATTCCAAATAGCTTATGCAAGAGAAGAAGTTGTCTCCATTGGGTTCATCACTCCAAGTTTGTACATTGCGTAAGTGACGTAGATGACAGATGATGAATCAATTGTCTAAAGGGTTTCAAAATTGACGGAACTCAAAGAATCACGTTTCTTATTATATTGTCATCAAAATGTGAAAATTTCCATATAGAGAGCTTGGAATCATAGGAACATTAAGACCAAGTCTTTTTATATGATAACAAGTACCAAAATCATCAAGTACCAGTTCAAGGTTGCACCATTTTACTAAACTGAACCTTTTCCACAGTTTGATGAAAATAAAATAAGAGGGGTGAGTGTACACTCAATGCCATCATTGTGGAGGATTTTAGTAAAATGTTGCACCCTTGAACTCGTGCAAATACCTACTCACATAGATGTTAAAGGCATGTGTCGATGTACATGAGAGGGGAACATACTTGATATATAGCTACCTTTTGGTCTCTTTTTCTATGTGGAAGTGGTAACTTCCCTATGGTTGATGCCTCTCCCATGATCCTGAGAGTCAAATCGCCAAGCTCTTCCACCCTTGGCATATTTGCAGTACTATTACTCACTCAACTAAACACGACACTGCATTTTTTCAATGGAACAATGATCTGATGTCATTCACACAACTCCCAAGTATTTTGTAGGTGCTACTCAACCAACATACCCATAATATCTAGTTCAACATGAACCATGACTACACATTGGTGAGGCCCTTAGAAGAAGCTCTAACCATTTTCCACGCCCCTCCATTTCCTTTTTATTTGGATGAGTCAATTCTAGACAAGGAATTCATGAGATGGCCAAGAGTCACAAAGGAAAATAAATTATCGATATTCCATGCTTGTCATTTCACAACATTCATCTCCTTCAAAAAAATCTAGTGTAGGGACCAACTCCCCAAAGAGAGACTAGACTCCTTATAGCTTAGAGGAAGGGGAAGATGAATACAAAGAGGAAGTGCTACCTCAAGGGATAGTGAAAATTCCATTCTCCTCCATTCTGGATGACACCAACATCTTAGGTAAGAAATAACGTGAATTTTTTTCTTCTTCATTTCCCTGAAAGAAGCAATGCACTAACACTCCCTCCAAGTCTGTTATTCTCCCCATTATCATTGAGGCCACACCATTGTATTCCCTTCTACCTCTGTCCCGCTCCACTAGACCTCTGATTAATCCCAATACTACTCCTATCCTCAACACAACCCCTATTCCCTCCTCGGTCCCTATTATAATCATCATCGATGACCACCCGGTGAAGCAAAACTACACCTTCATCATTAAATAAAATCCTACTCAACAACACAGTTTTATCATTGATGTCACACTCACTACTCTAGCATCCCCTAATCACACCCATTTCAACACAATGTTGCGAGAGTATGTCAACCCTTCTATTACAACTATTAGTATCACCGTTCCAATACTATCTAATTTTCCCTAAGTTTTCCAGGTCTAAGTCCCCCTGGACACAGAACCACAAAATACTCTTCATTCAAAGCCAAAGACTGAGCCAAAGACACAAGATAAAATGCACCAATATCCTCCACAATATCATTTGCATACCCAGGATTACACCAAGTCATCTCATAAAATGACCTCATTCAAGGAACAAATTGTGCCCATGTTGCAAGACCCACAAGAGTGACGAGATATCCTAGAGTTATGCTTGGAGATATCCTAGTGCTACAAGATCATCTTGCACATATATTTAGAGCTCCCTCTATTATTCCAAATGAAACTGGCACCCCTAGTCTATCAGAATGTTATGTTGCTAGCAACTATCCACTTGATGCGAGGTGGCCTTTATTTCCATCTCTTACCAGTAGATATCTTTCAACTTGGTCTATGACTCAATTTTTTCATATTATTCAGGCCTGCACCGATCAAATAGAATAAAAGGTCACGAAAATTGAGAAAACAAATAATGAGCTCACATAAAAAACATAACAATTGCAAGAGGTTGTATCTGTATCCTCTTTAGCTATGAAATATGAACATGGATTTTGTGTGTAGTCTGAGTCTACAGTTGTGATTGTGTCATATAATTTTTTTCATGTCTAGACCACATTCAGACAAGTTGTTCCCAGGATTGCTGAGTACATCACTCCAATTGTGCCTCTATAATGAATTGATCACATTGTTGATGGTTGGTCACAACTGATAGAAAAAATCCACACCCTGCAACAATATTTTGATGCAATCAAATTGAGAGAATAGGGGCAGCCCAAAGAGATGATGCAAAAGATTACATAGGTGGTTAATGAGGGAAATTAGGTCAGGTACTTTGTTCATCACTATGCCAAGGAATTTCTCCATCTCTTTGACATGGTTAATGATTGGGTCATATTAGTGGAATGGCATAGTCAACCAATCAAATAATTTCATGCACAACTCAAGAGGATGCACATGGAAGCCTGAGCTCTCCTTGACCCTATTAAGAAGGTAGCTAAGCTTCCAGAGATCTAGGTTGAGTATGAATGACTTGATGTGATGGATGAGAATATGAGGGTTGCAAAGAAGGAACTTTAGAAGCTATGTCCTAAATTTTAGGTTGAGTATGTCCATATGTAGCAGTTTGATTCCATTACTGACAAATAATGGACTACTTTGTTGGCTACAAAACTGGAGCAGCATGATATGACCGCTACTCAAAAGAAAAATGGTATCTTCAGTTTTGATAAGGAAATTATAGGACCACATCAATCACTACGATAGTTTTCGTGAGAAGGATCTTTACATAATTCCATAGTTGGTCCCTCAATTTGTAGAAGGTCAGGGGAAAGAGATAGAAGGTTGATTCGAGAGATGAGTCATAGGTTGTGGTAGGTTTTGGGACCTTCATTTTGAAGAACTCATTTTGGGGATGCATAATGGTTTCATAGAACCCCATAGCACATCAACATTAGATACAAGGGGATGAAATATAACTTCCATTGCACCAACAAGGAAAAAGAGTGATGCATGAGCTGGAGGAAGAAGAAAAAAATCCTAGATGCTTCAAGTGCTAGAAAAGACAAAGTAGAATCAAGAAACCAAAGGAGTGAAATCAAGAAACAACTCAAAAAATGATATAAATTGGGGGAAATGTAATGGGAAAGGGTTGGGATTTTAGAATGGAAATGTGTTTTTCTCTACTATTTTGTTGATATTCCACCATTGTGTTAGTTTAGTTGAGAGTACTTCACTAGGATCTATTTTCTAAGTGAACAACTAATTGTAGTTTTGTTGTTTATGCTGTGATATGAAAGACTAACCCTATGTTCACCAGTATAATATATAATAATATAGAAAATGTTATGTTGGCATACAAATTTTGTTGTGTTATGAATGAATGCTTGGTCTTCTTTTCGTGTAATTTGTCATGTGTTGTGTATTTACTAATCACATTTTGTTTTAGAAAATTTTGTAATGTATGTGTCTACTTTAGCATAACACAACAAAAATTGTTTATTGTCTTTATTGACCTAAGGCTTATGACGCTATAATATCTTTACACATAAGTGTGGAACTATGCTACGATCTATTATATCAAATGATGTGTCCTCTATAATTCACTTTGTCACAAAAAGTCTCGACTGCACTTCGGGTGAGACCCTCTTCCCTTCCAGAAGGTTGAATATGCCAACATAACTAGACTACATTGGTACCCTTGTTAGTAACATCCAAGAACCCCAGTGTCCAATTATGTGCCAACAAATGGTTCAATTGTTGGGACCTGAATTTTGAGCAAGTTTTCAAAGGATGCATCATCACAACTTGATGTCTAATATTGAAATATGGTGGGAAATAATGTGTGACAAGTTTATATTTCAAGAAACTGAGTTACGAAAGAAATGTTTGAGGGTTGTGAAGGATGCAATATTCCATTCCAAACCAGCCAGTTATTAGTATGATATCTTTTGTATTCAAATCCCAGAAGAGGTTTGGTAGTGGCTCGACTTGTTACAAGAAGTGACATAATTTAAATATTGCATCAATAAAATATTTCTTGTAAGATTGACTGGCTTGATTCTCTTAATAAGTTGGATCATCGGATTTATCGATCTATGGAATTCTGGGCCCAAACTACCATGGAAGGATGCATCATTGAATTTTCCGCTGAAAATCAATAGTAATTCTCAAAGGAAGAAGAAATGTTCTACGAGGGAGCTTGATAGAGATTACTGAGATAAATTCCATTGTGGATTAAGATATTGTTTGTGGAAGAAGGAATGCTATCATTTCCTTTGGTTGAAATGGGATAGTAAATCCCTTTTCACACGAGGGGTGGGTGATGCAGGATATGATCCATGAGTTAGGCTACAAAATTTCTTGAGGTATGGGGGGTCATCATGAGAAGAGTTCCAGAGCCAAGCCAACTCAAAAAAGTGTCATGTTGTTTGAAAAGTGGTGGAAAGAGAAGATGTGAAAATTAATGAAGAGGCTTGATCGTTCATGCAAGGATATCAGCCTCGAGAAGAGTCATACAAGAGAGTTAGAGAATTTGAAATAGTTGCAGTTACATGGAAGGTTGTCCAGCCAATGGTTGAAGGATAAGTTTGGAGAGAAAGATGAGAGTTATAGAAAGAGTACACGAGATGGAGAAAAATTAGAAGAAATGATTACAATCAAAGTCACCACTGAGAATCAAGACTCAGTTGTAACCTCTAAAGAAGCTGCAGGAGAGTCAACCCTTGCATGCCTGAATATGCAAAGTATACTACAAGACCTGATATGATATAGCCTCCTAATGAGACCCCCTAGGTGAAACAATTTTATCCTGAAGACACAAGAACCAACCTTGTATTTCCCAGTCCCTCAATGAAATCTTCCAATCCGTTAAATTCTACAATAAACTCTCCCATAATTCATTCCATTTATCCTCATTCTATTCAAACAAGTTTAAGTGCTATCACTAGAAGTAGTATGAAAAGTTATTTATTTTTATCACAACAAAAACCTATAGGATTTATCTTGATAGGGTCGCCAAATCCTTCCATGGTGAATCAACATGTCGGATCCGTCAGTCGACACCCTAAATTATGGGGTAAATGGGATTAGGATGTGGAACAAAATTGGTTCTTTTGTGAGGCCATATGGAGGTCTCGTGGAACCTTGGATGCTAATAAAATAGTTGAGTTGATCTCTAACAAAGATTCTGGTCAAACTTCTAATAGTTGAATGGAACCTTGGATACTAATAAATATTCTCGGTCCAACTTGTAGCATTGGTGAAAGGTCAAAGATAGCATAGAATAGTGGAAGGATGTTATCTATGTGCCTTGGATAGTTAGGCTCATAGTGGGTTAACTGGTTAAGCATGATGATATTCCCATTGTGGAGGAAGAGCATGGTTCAAAATATGGAAGAGGATACAACTTGCATGGAATACATGTAGTTGTGTCCAAAGAGGATATTGCAATCCATTGGGGTGTCAATGACCTCAATGTTAATAAGGATATTTCCCCCCCTACTTCCACTGGAACATTTTTGTAGAGTCTTTC
>JASDQU011314301.1:9149-19287 GCA_032191745.1 Picea mariana
TCCCAAGATGTATTTCGGACCCCCCCAACTAATTTTCCTTTAACTGAGGGGGGGGGTTCGAAATGGTATTATTCCTCTGGCAGGTCCCTTGTTATACGTGGCAGTGATCTAATGGCCTAGAGTCCCTATCATCTCCTACTATCTGACAAACCTCTGTCACCTCTGGACGTCACCTTCCACCTTTCCCGAAATGGTCATGTCCCATAACTACTATTAGTCCGTCCCCCCCATTCACTCGTGGCAAGCCCCTTACTATGAATTTTACCTCCAATTGATATCCGCCACGTCACCCACCATCTCACCCTCAAAATGATCTGTTGGCCATTTATTACTAGATAATCTATCCGTTATCCAGCTGACCTGTCTCCCACGCCCAACCCACCCCCGTTTACTTAAAACTACCATTATTCTCCTTACTTTCACTATTCACCCATCGCACCAGATAAATTCACCACTTACTCCTCCATTACCGTTAGTTTCCCTCATCCACAGTCAGTCACCCCCACTAACGTTGTGTTTTATTGCAGGTACTATTACAGAAATGGCGCCAAAGTCCAAACAAGCAGAAGGAGAGGAGAATCTGTTTCTCCCGCCTCCTGTCGACCTGGACAGGATCCCACTGGTCGACAAAGACCGATTAATCGCAAATACAAAATGAAATTTTGATTTCTCATACCTTCAGTCGTGGCTCAGGGAAGTTTTACTGGACCAAAGTGATGAAATTGGACTCTGGGAGTCCAATTTACCCCTCTACCTCTTCCCTCAGATCCACCATTTTCCCGAGTTCGCTCTCAAGTGTCAAGCCAACTATATTCCTGAACAAAGAGCCGTTGTCTCCTTATCCGGAGAGATTCTTTTCCTCATCACGCCCAAATCCATAGACCAGATGATGCAAATCCCCCGAGCCGACTCTGCATCTCCCTTCAACTTGGAAATTCTCACAGAATTATACCAGAAAATGACCTTCCCCCAAAGAGCTCAAATATTCGATCTTTTCCTTCCCCCATCCGCTCAATTTCCCTCCACAAATCCTCCTTATCCGTCTTCCATGTTCTCAACTAAGGGAAACCAGGTCATCTCATCCATTTGTGCTTTGTTAGGATACTATTTTGATCAGCGGGTAGATGAAACCATTCTAGGTTTTCTATCCATCTTCTCTACCGATGAAAAGCCCACCACCTAGTTTGACTTCAGCACATTCTTGCCAGACAATATTCACGAACAGTTCGTGAATTTTGGCATGGAAGGCATGTTTAGATACTCATCGATACTAGCATACTTGTTCATATTCTTCTAGGCGGATAAATTTGGCTTTTCCATGTAGAATATGGATGGAGATGGTAGACCTCAGGCAGTCACATCATGAACCTCCTTGCTCAAGCACAACTCCACTAATTTCAGTTTCAAGGAGTTCATCGACCAATTCTACCACCCTGTGGTAAGTATGCTCAGCGGCAGGCCCGAGCCTCGGATAAACGATGAAGTTCAGAGGATCCTGCATCTCTCAGACAACACAAAGACTGGGGATTGGTACTTATATCAAGATTACACTGAGATCAGAGTATACGGGTGCGAGTTGGCATTGTATAAGCTGCCCAAGTATCTGCCTGCCAGAATCTTTTCTCTAGAATATATAAGGCAGATAATAAATTCCGATGATATCCATTTTGTGTCATTAAAGAAAAAGTAGTAGCTTAGAATCAAGGGGCAGATTGGCTCCTTCATATGCAACAATCGGGGCGCTGGGGAAGAAGCAGACATGATGCTAAGGGAAATGAAGTTCTCCATGAGCTTCCCATGGCATTATGATCCATGTGGAATCATCTCAGAGATAAGGGTGAAGAACAAGAACAACCCATATATTCATGAAGCTAGGCCTGAAGTGGAAAAATTTGCAAATCAGACAGTGTGGGAGCCTAACACATTGGTCGAAGTAGAACAACAAGATCCCCCAGCCACTATGTCACAAATGAACATGCCACAGGTCCCAAAAGAGAAAAGTTTGAGGCAATATTTATCTCCACCTATCACATAGGTATCTTCCGAAGAATTCCAGCTGCATACCAGNAGACAGTGTGGGAGCCTAACACATTGGTCGAAGTAGAACAACAAGATCCCCCAGCCACTATGTCACAAATGAACATGCCACAGGTCCCAAAAGAGAAAAGTTTGAGGCAATATTTATCTCCACCTATCACATAGGTATCTTCCGAAGAATTCCAGCTGCATACCAAGAGGCCTAATACTGTTGCAGTTCCTGGCCCGACCGGGGAAAAAGATGCCCCGTCTACTACAGTGACAAAGTTGGTACTCCACCCTTCGGTTCGAGCCTCCATAAGGTCATCACCCCGACATTGCCGAAGAAATCCACATACTCCCCATTGAACACTCAGCCAGGTAAGGTAGGGCCCAAGTTGAGCATTTTTGAAAAATATGAGCTGATCAAGAAAAGGAACCAGACCCTAACCAACAGTACTTGCGCCCAGTTATGGAAGCAAACTTCGATTGTGCAATATAGGTTGCTGTCGGCATTCAACACTGAGAAGGGTAGAATTCATATGGCATTCCTCCAGGCACAGGTACCAGATCCCAAGGTGATCAATGACTATAAAAGGGCCACCTTGGAATTCCAGATGAAGGACGTGCATCCAGACGATCAGATGGATCTGCACAAGCAGACAGGGGAAATGGTTTTCTATACGTTGGCGCATGCTTCCTTTTGCGTCCAAATTGCAAGTGTCCCTGAACAATGTTCAAACACAACTCAAGTTGGAGAATATATCGTCCTTTGCAAAGGACAATAGGATCAAGACTTTGGAGGAGCTGGTCCTCAAGATTGGTTACGATCCTTTAAATGTGAAAGCAACTGAGGAAATGATAAAGAAGAAGAATAATGACATAGCATCCTTGAGGAAACAACTGAAGCTCCCGCCCACAGAGGATTTGCAGGCAAAGGAGATAGCAGATAAATAAGGAGAGAAGGATAAAATGCTCAAGCTGCTCATGGACCAGAACACACAACTTAAGGAGATGGAAGCTAAGATGGAAAATCTATTAAAATAGAAAGAGAAACCGAAGCCAATGGAAGTCATTCCATTGAGTGCTATTCCAATTTCAGGAGTGAGCACAGCATCAGTGACAGAAATCCCATCCGCGACTCTATTAACATCCCAGGAGAAGACAACCGACCTGGATAAGTCCATGGAAAAGATGAACCTGCAGGAAACAGAGATCAGCAGGCTAAAAAAGGAGATTGAGAACCTTTAGGAACTCAAATCTTCCTTCCAGACCAGCCTCTCCAAGGAAAAGCAGGTGACAGAGCAGCTCAAGCAGGAGCTACAGTAGCTCCAGAAGCAAACAGTGGCAGGAAAGACTTTGGCTGAGGTTAAAGAGAGTGTATGGACGTACATCACTAAGTCCATGAACGAGATATGGCCCATGATATAGATCATGTTTGAGCAGAATGAATTGGTACAGAGAAGTAAACAGGCCATCGAGAAGATCAGAGTAGAATTGGGAGACATGCCAACACAGGCGAACGAGATCATCAAGTTCCTCAATTCTAGGACCAGGGAAGAACTGGAAGAGCTGAAAATTGAATATAGAACAGAGAAAATCCTTGAGGTCAAAAGAGTTTTGACCAAGAGAGGATTAATGATTCAGCTGGGAGAAAAGGTTCAGGCCATGGACCTAGGGGTACAAAGATTCTTCAGTAAGATAGAGGCTTTACAAAAGAAAGGTCTACCTGGTTTGAAAGTAATCAATGATAAATTGATGACACTCCCAGACTATAAGAAGATATTGGCCAATGTGGCTAAGGACAGTTCAAAGTTTGTAGGCATTCAAGGGAGCATCACTGGCAAGGCATTTTTAGACACTCTTTAGTGGGACATCAGTATCCAACATGAGATTCGATACATTTTCCTCACCAAGCCTACCTTCAACAAGTACACAGAAATGGACGAAGTGTATCGAAGACTTCTCAAAGTCAACGTGCCCAGTCATCTTCGATGGGAGGAGCTTTGTGATCTGATCGAGTAACTGATGAGCTGTCCCAGTCTAGTCATTTGTCCAGTCAGATGAGGTCATGTAGAGGCTTCATCAACGACCCACCCAGAAATCAGCGTGCAGTTACACCACATCATCAAGCAGTTCCTAGATTTAGGAAATTTGTTAAGTTAGTTAGGCTAAAAATAGATTTAGCACGTCCTGATCATTAATGTCAGGATCGTTTGTAATCTGAGTTATATATACTTCATCTTTCGAAGTATTGAGGGTTGTTGATCTTCACACCCTGACACTATTAGACTGTAATATTTTTGAAGAGATCTTCCATTAATAAAAGGAGGCACTTTTACAGGATTCTTGCGTGTATTCACTGGTGATGTTTTTCTCTCTAAGTTGAATGTTATTCTCGCTTTGTTATCATACTGTTTTCTAAATCTAATCTTTAATAGTAATGAATGTTGCAGAATTTATCTCGTATACCCTTTTTCTGACTCGAAAGATTTTTGTGTTTTATCTTCTGGTGTTTTCAATAAAGAAATTCTTAACTTCTTCTTTGTCGAAAATTATCTTTCTCATTTTTCTGCTATTCATCATTTATGCTATTAAAGAATCCAGTGATTATATTATCTCGCCCTGTGAAAGTTTTTCTTTGCGTTTTTGGTTCAGATTTCATATTTTATTAAAACACAGACCCTATAGCCCAATGGATGTGTATACTGTCTCAACCAATTCGAAAAAAACACTTTGACAACAAAACCGACCTATTTCTTTACCTAGCCTAATATTTAAAATTGGAAACATAGCTAAATCATATAGAGAGATCCCTCTCTGAAGTTGGAAGGGCTAGATCCCAGCCAGGCCCCCATTGGCACATCGCCTTCGCCCAGACTCACCCCGACGCTTCCCCCCAGATATCATGCGTTGAATGCTTCTATTCCCATTCCTACACAAATCCCATCCGGGACTCCTGGCATTTCCACTCCTTCTAGGCACTATCTTGTTCCTGGTTTTATTACGACACTTCCTCAACCCCCTTCCAGAGGGTCTCTTCCATCCCCTATCAGAGGAATCGAACCTAGTGGCACCAACCAATCTTTCACACCTAATTACCAGATTCTTATTGGTAGACAATTTCACCCTGGAGGCCAAACACAATCCCGTTTTGGAGGTCAAATCCCAATTGGGACACAACCTTTGATTGGAGGGAAACCCCCACCTACCCCACCCTCTGGATAGAACATACCTGCATCCTTGGCCCAGTATTGGAACTATCTTATCCAAAATAATCCTCAATCAACTGGGGGGAAACAACCTCAAGCTAGCTCTTTCATACCCCCTAGTATGGGCCAACCATATCTAGGTCCATCCAATTCCATTTGGGGCTTGAACGCTGGACCCAACGTCCCTATTCAAGGGAACCTCCTTAACCAATACAACCCTATAAATTAAATGCCTCCACACCAACAACCGAATCTGCCTGGATCTTCACATTATATGCAAACTGCTTATGGTCCTACTGGTATACCTATGAGAATTCCTCCCCAAAGTCACCAGTACCCCCACGTGAATAGACAGTTACCCTTCTTATCCACCTTGGACCTCCCTGATGTGTCTAGAATTTTAAATGATCCTATCCATCACTCTCCTCAATGGCCCGTCATACCGGCCAAACTACCATCCGACATTCCTAAGTTCAATGGTAAACCGAGAGAGGACCCAAACAATCATGGAATGAATTTCCACCTTTGGTGTTCATCCAACTCTTTGATGGATGACTCTATTCGATTATGTATTTTTCAGCGAACTCTCACGGGTTCCACCGCGAAGTGGTATATAGAATTACCATGAGGTGTCTTCGCTGAATTTAGCACCCTTTCCATGGCTTTCCTCACCCACTACCAGTTACCCATCCGTTATGAAACGTGAACTGAAATTTTGAGTTCTTTCAAACAAACCAAATCCACTCATATCTTTGATCACATTCATGAGTGGCGATGGAGACAACGTCTCATCAAGCTCAAGCTTCCTGATCAGTTACTGGCAGAGTGGTTCATGAAATCATTCATGAATGACATCGCTTGTGACATCTCCATGGGTGGAGTTGTCATAGAAGAACAGGCGATCAGTCGTGCTCACTACCTTGACCTCGTTTACTCACAAATGGGTACTCTTTATGATTTACTCCCTGATGCACCTTGTCCTTCTACTACTGCTACTTCAACTACTCCTGCTACTTCTCATGCGGCTGATGGTGTGATTGGCACTTTCCACACCCAACCCCACTCTGCACAAGCCTCTACCACCAACCCCAAGTCCTTTGCTTCTAATGTTCAACATTCTCCATCTCCTACTCCTCACGCTGGTAAGACGTCTGAGGTGAAATTTGTTCAATCTACCCCTGCCGGAAAGAATAAATCCAAAAAAGGGAAGGGTAAGAATAAGGAGGATAAAAATAATCTGCAATATGAGAAGACCAAAACACAACTTGTTGACGATAAGGATACGCGCAAACCCCGATACCCTTGTCTTATCTATGGTGATGATCACTACACTAAGGATTGTCTAAGACATGCCGATGTTACTAAGTTCCTTCAAGGGACCCCGAAACTGCCTACTCCGACCGTGTTGTCACAACCCTTCCCTTCTCAACAACAGGTCCAATTGGTCATTCACGACCAACCCTACCCCTCCACTACATCCTATGTCTTAATGTATACAGGGATTTCAAAGAAGAATGACATCACACTTACCACTCGAGCCAAAGATTATTCTTCCTCCAAAGAGAAGGTTGATGAAATACCTCCTTCCTTGGTCCAACCATCTCCATCGGATCCACCTACCAATGGTCATCTTCATCTCGAACGACCGAGCCTGGACACAGTTATTTTCCCTCCCCCGAAGGGTGTTGTTCGAAAGTCCGCTTTCAATCCTCATGCACGTGCTACCCATAACTACAGTATTGTAGAAGATTTGGCCCAAGCACCGTCCATGATGTCAGCCCTCAAAGTCCTTCAGAGTTGTCCCACACAACGAAAGGCACTGTTGAAATCTATTGGTGGAATCGACCCTATGGATACAAATTTAATAATTTTTGACTTGGAAGATCACATTCCAAGGTTACCCCCTCAACTTGCATTTCAAATACAAGTTATTGTCTCAGAAAAGAACATTTGTAGAACAATTATTGATGAGGGTGCCTCGACGTGTGTCATGTCTATTGCCTGCTAGAAAGCCATCGGCTCTCCTCCCTTAACTAAATCACTGAACATGCTCAAAGCCTTCAATGGCTCTAGGTTTAAGCCTTACGGTGTCCTCCCTTCGTTGCTTATTATGTTAGAAGGAAAAACGGTCAATGTTGAAGTTGAGGTCTTTGATGCTCCTCTCGATTACAACCTTCTACTTGGCCATAGCTGGATCAATTCCATGCATGCAGTTGTGTCCACTCTTTTCCATGTCATACGTTTCCCACATCAGGAAAAAGTAATTACGGTGGACCAATTGGCCTTCTTTAACTTTGATACACGTACCAACAACGTACCTTTCATTGCAAAAACACCCCCTGGATATGAAAATGTTAGTGTGGGTCTTCTTAAAGATTCCTCATTGATGGGTACTTTCCCCATTCCACCACCCACTATTCCACATCCATCTGTCACCTCGATCAACATGATTTCCACCTCTGTTCAAGAAACCCCTGCATCTTCTGACCCGTGGATAGTACCCAATCCTAGTGATCATCTTCGCTACGACGACCAAATGCCTTTAAGTCCAGTTGAATACACTTATCAAGCCATTCAATCGAAAACCCCTTCTACCCCCTCTCTTGGTGATTTATCTCCAGATCCATTCCATGTCATTTTTCCTACAGACGAAATGATTATGTCTATTATGTCCATGGAAGATACCCCTTGGGATGATGGACATCATCGTTCCATTCTCTTCCTGAAACAACACACCATTGAGAGTTACTAACGGATCTCGACTCCATCAACCGTTGTCGTCATTTCTACTGTTCCCGAGTCTATGCACGATATGTTCTATGAAGGGAACTTAAGTAATATCTCACCCACCATCCCTCTTGACATATCCATTAAACCTGGAGTTGTCGAAAATGTGCATATCGGAGCTTCGTGTTCCAATGACGAAGTTGTCACCTATAAGTCTCTTTTTCAAGAATTCCGTGACGTCTTCGCATGGATCTATGAAGAAATGTTGGGTATTGACCCCAACATTGTTGTACATGAAATTCAGACATATTCGGACGCTAAACCCATTTGACAATGACTTCGTCCGATCCAGCCATGTAAAGCAACTACTATCAAGATTGAAATTGAGAAACTTCTTAAAGCTGGCTTTAATCACCCTGTGGCTCTAATTGAATGGGTTTCCAATCTTGTTCTGGTTAACAAGAAACAAGGTACGATCCGCGTGTGTGTTGATTATAGGGATATTAACAAAGCTTGTCCTAAAGACAACTTTCCCACCCCCTTCGTTGACCAGATTGTCGACGATTGTGCCGGGAGTGAAATATTCTCTTTGATGGATGGTTTCTCTGGATATAATCAAATCAATATCGTACCTGCCGACCAACACAATACCACTTTTATTTTTCCTTGGGGCACTTTTGCCTACCAGAAACTACCCTTTGGTTTAAAGAATGCCAACATGAATTTTCAATGTGCTATGTCTTATGCCTTTCATGATAGAAAGCACATTGTCCAACCATATCTCAATGACCTACTGGCTCATTCCATGCACCGTGTCGATCATCCAACACACCTCCGAGCCATTTTCCTCCGATGTCAGTTTTATCGTATACGCTTAAACCCAAACAAATGTGTTTTTTGTGTAGAATCCAACCGAATTTTGGGATTTATTGTTTCACATCAAGGGATCAAGGTAGATCCTTTGAAGGTCGAGGAGATTCTCAATCTCCCTCCTCCTTTCTCACTACGCCAGCTACAAATTTTGTAAGGGAAGGCAAAATTTCTACGTCGTTTCATCCCAAACTATGCTGAGTTAACCCTCGAATTTACTCCACTGCTCAAGAAAGGTTTTGAGTTTGTGTGGGATACCCATGCCAACAAATCTTTCGAAGCTTTAAAACTGACTTTAACCTGTACCCCACTACTTTTCCCACCCGATTACAGTCATGATTATTTCTTGTATCTTGCAGCCTCAGACTACACCATTGCTATGGTTCTAGTCCAGGAGGATGATTCTCATGACAAACATGTCATTTATTATTTGAGTTGTAGTCTCACGATTATCGAAACCAAGTATTTACATGTTGAAAAACTGGCCTTGGCCTCTGTCCAGGCTGTTCAACATTTTCGACACTATATCCTTTTATGCAAGACTACTGTGATTTCCAATTGCAACCCTATGAAACACATTCTTACATGCCAATTGCTAGGGGGAAAATACTCCAAATGGATCGTAATACCCCAGGAGTTTGACTTAGAATTCAAATGCACTAAGTCCAAGAAATCCTTGGTGTTTTCCGAATTGATATGCGACCTTCCCTGTTCTGAGACAAAAAATGTAGCAGAGGATTCATTACCTGATGAATCCATTTTTCTGATAAGTTCCGATGACCTTTCGTATGGGGATATCATTATATATCTCCAGACTCAGACTTTCCAACCCAATTTGTCTAGCAATGACTACTATCAAATACGTTACCAAGCCCATCAGTATATTATCCTCAGTGATACTCTTTATCATCATGGGATTGACTCCATTTTTCACCGATGCCTCACTTTTGACGAAGCTGAGAAAGCCTTGAATGACTGCCATTATGGAGCATGTGGTGGTCACATGTCTGGGTATGCTACTACCCAAAAGATATTACGAGATGGGTATTTTTGGCCTTCTTTATTCAATGATTGTATTATCATCGTCCAAAAATGCCACGCTTGCCAAACATACAACAAAAAAATACGATCACACCCTACTCCTCTACACCCTGTAGTCTCCGTTGGACCTTTTTAGAAATGGGGTATCTATTTCATGACATGTCACCCTCACTCGGCCATGGGTCATGGATACATTATTGTAGCCATAGATTACTTTACGAAATGGGCCGAGGTGATGCCTACATTTGACAATACCAGAAAGACTACAACAC
>JASDQU011314301.1:19337-29484 GCA_032191745.1 Picea mariana
CAACCCTACCCCTCCACTACATCCTATGTCTTAATGTGTACAAGTATTTCAAAGAAGAATGACATCACACTTACCACTCGAGCCAAAGATTATTATTCCTCCAAAGAGAAGGTTGATGAAGTACCTCCTTCCTTGGTCCAACCATCTCCATCGGATCCACCTACCAATGGTCCTCTTCATCTCGAACGACCGAGCCTGGACACAGTTATTTTCCCTCCCCCGAAGGGTGTTGTTCGAAAGTCTGCTTTCAATCCTCATGCACGTGCTACCCAGAACTACAGTATTGTAGAAGATCTGGCCCAAGCACCGTCCACGATGTCAGCCCTCAAAGTCCTTCAGAGTTGTCCCACACAACGAAAGGCATTGTTGAAATCTATTGGTGGAATCGACCCTACGGATACAAATTTAATAATTTTTGACTTGGAAGATCACATTCCAAGGTTACCCCCTCAACTTTCATTTCAAATACAAGTTATTGTCTCAGAAAAGAACATTTGTAGAACAATTATCGATGAGGGTGCCTCGACGTGTGTCATGTCTATTGCCTGCTAGAAAGCCACCGACTCTCCTCCCTTAACTAAATCACACAACATGCTCAAAGCCTTCAATGGCTCCGGGTTTAAGCCTTACGATGTCCTCCCTTCGTTGCTTATTATGTTAGAAGGAAAAATGGTCAATGTTGAAGTTGAGGTATTTGATGCTCCTCTCGATTACAACCTTCTACTTGGGAATAGCTGGATCGATTCCATGCATGCAGTTGTGTCCACTCTTTTCCATGTCGTATGTTTTCCACATCAGGAAAAAGTAATTACGGTGGACCAATTGGCCTTTTTTAACTCTGATACACGTACCAACAACATACCTTTCATTGCAAAAACACCCCCTGGATATGAGAATGTCAGTGTGGGTCTTCTTAAAGATTCCTCATTGATGGGTACTTTCCCCATTCCACCACTCACTATTCCACATCCATCTGTCACCTCGATCAACATGATTTCCACCTCTGTTCAAGAAACCCCTGCATCTTCTGACCTGTGGATAGTACCCAACCCTGGTGATCATCTTCGCTATGATGACCAAATGCCTTTAAGTCCGGTTGAATACACTTATCAAGCCATTCAATCGACAACCCCTTCTACCCCCTCTCTTGGTGATTTATCTCCGGATCCATTCCGTGTCATTTTTCCTACAGACGAGATGATTATGTCTATTATGTCCATGGAAGATGCCCCTTGGGATGATGGACATCATCGTTCCATTCTCTTCCTGGAACAACACACCATTGAGAGTTACCAATGGATCTCGACTCCGTTGACCGTTGTCGTCATTTCTACCATTCCTGAGTCTACGCATGATATGTTCTAGGAAGGGAACTTAAGTAATATCTCACCCACCATCCCCCTCGACATATCCATTAAACCTGGAGTTGTCGAAAATGTGCATATCAGAGCTTCGTGTTCCAATGACAAAGTTGTCACCTATAAGTCTCTTTTTCAAGAATTCCGTGACGTCTTCACATGGAGCTATGAAGAAATGTCGGGTATTGACCCTGACATTGTTGTACATGAAATTCAGACATATTCGGATGCTAAACCCATTTGACAATGACTTCGTTCGGTCCACCCATGTAAAGCAACTACTATCAAGCTTGAAGTTAAGAAACTTCTTAAAGCTGGCTTTATTCACCCTGTGGCTCTAATTGAATGGGTTTCCAATCTTGTTCCGGTTAACAAGAAACATGGTACGATCCGCGTGTGTGTTGATTATGGGGATATTAACAAAGCTTGTCCTAAAGACAACTTTCCCACCCCCTTCGTTGACCAGATTGTCGACGATTTTGCTGGGAGTGAAATATTCTCTTTGATGGATGGTTTCTCTGGATATAATCAAATCAATATCGTACCTACCGACCAACACAATACCACTTTTATTTGTCCTTGGGGCACTTTTGCCTACCAGAAACTACCCTTTGGTTTAAAGAATGCCGACACGACTTTTCAATGTGCTATGTCTTATGCCTTTCATGATATAAAGCACATTGTCCAACCATATCTCAATGACCTACCGGCTCATTCCATGCACCGTGTCGATCATCCAACACACCTCCGAGCCATTTTTCTCTGATGTCGGTTTTACCGTATACGCTTAAACCCAAACAAATGTGTTTTTTGTGTAGAATCCAATTGAATTCTGGTCTTTATTGTTTCACATCAAGGGATCAAGGTAGATCCTTTGAAGGTCGAGGAGATTCTCAATCTCCCTCCTCCTTCCTCACTATGCTAGCTACAAAGTTTGCAAGGGAAGGAAAAATTTCTATGTCGTTTCATCCCAAACTATGCTGAGTTAACCCTCGGATTTACTCCACTGATCAAGAAAGGTTTTGAGTTTGTGTGGGATACCCATGCCAACAAATCTTTCGAAGCTTTAAAATTGACTTTAACCCGTACCCCACTACTTTTCCCACCCGATTACAGTGATGATTATTTCTTGTATCTTGCAGCCTTAGACTACACCATTGCTATGGTTCTAGTCCAGCAGGATGATTCTCATGACAAACATGTCATTTATTATTTGAGTTGGAGTCTCACGATTACCAAAGCCAAGTATTTACATGTTGAAAAACTGGCCTTGGCCGCCGTCCAGGCTGTTCAACGTTTCCGACACTATATCCTTTTACGCAAGACTACTGTGATTTCCAATTGCAACCCTATGAAACACATTCTTACATGCCAATTGCTAGGGGGAAAATACTCCAAATGGATCGTAATACCCCAGGAGTTTGAGTTAGAATTCAAACGTGCCAAGTCCAAGAAATCCTTGGTGTTTGCCGAATTGATATGCAACCTTCCCTGTTCTAAGACAGAAAATGTAGCAGAGGATTCATTACCCGATGAATCCCTTTTTTTGATCAGTTCCGATGACCTTTGGTATGGGGATATCATTATATATCTCCAGACTCAGACTTTCCAACCCAATTTGTCTAGCACTGACTACTATCAAATACGTTACCAAGCTCGTCAGTATATTATCCTCAGTGATACTCTTTATCATCATGGGATTGACTCCATTTTTCACCGATGCCTCACTTTTGATGAAGTCGAGAAAGCCTTGAATGACTGCCATTATGGAGCATGTGGTGGTCACATGTCTAGGTATGCTACTACCCAAAAGATATTACGAGCTGGGTATTTTTGGCCTTCTTTATTCAACGATTGTATTATCGTTGTCCAAAAATGCCACGCTTTCCAAACACACAACAACAAAATACGATCACACCCTGCTTCTCTACACCCTGTAGTCTCCGTTGGACCTTTTGAGAAATGGGGTATCTATTTCATGACATGTCACCCTCACTCGGCCAGGGGTCATGGATACATTATTGTAGCCATAGATTACTTTACGAAATGGGCTGAGGTGATGCCTACATTCGACAATACTGGAAAGACTACAACACTATTCGTATTCAATCACATCATTGCTCAGTTTGGTATTCCTCAAGCTATCGTTACTGATCATGGTAGCCACTTTAGAAACTTCATGAATTCAAAACTCACTGAAAAGTTGGGTCTTCGCCATGAAAACTCAACACCGTATTACCCATAGGCCAATGGCCAGGTTGAAGTAATAAACATAGTCCTCATTACCATGCTTTGACGAATGATAGGGATTCACAAAACTAGTTGGCACACGATGTTGTTTTTGGCATTGTAGACTTATCAGACATCTGTCAAGTCATCTACTGTGTTTACACCTTTCCAGTTAGTTTATGGTCTCGAAGCCATCTTGCCGATTGAATGTGAGATACCATCTCTAAAGCTAGCCATTGAACTTCTCCCAAACACTTCTGCTGAAGAAGAGCGTCTGTTGTATCTTCTAGACGAAACCCGTCGTGATTCTACCTTAGTTATAGAAACCCAAAAGAAGTGCATCAAAGCCCATTACTAAAAACATGTCAAGCCATGAATTTTATATAAAGGTGATCTAGTTCTCCTTTATGAACAAGATCGAGATTTGCTAGGAGCCGGAAAATTTGAGGCTATGTGGCAAGGTCCTTATATCGTCAGACGAGTGTTGGAGAAAGGAGCCTACGAGTTAGTGGACTATGATGGTATCCCTTTGAGTGAACTCATAAATGGGATTTAGTTAAATAAGTACTATGCTTAGATCATCTATGCACGAGTGCTTGTATTTTATTGTATCATACTTTTGTGTGTTACTTTAGGGTGCTTTTTCGTTATCTGGTTTCTACCCTTGATTGCTTACCTTGCATTGTGCTTGGTTTTCAGATGTCAGAGTCTTCACTACCCCACATTGGCTTCGCCGATGGCACTAGTCGTAGTACTCAGAACCTTACTTCTACTGCATGGGCAATTTATGCACCTACAAATGAAATTATCAGTCTACAAGGTGTTTGCCTCGGTCGTGTGACCAATAATATCACAGAATATAGCGCCGTCATCAAATTGTTGACTGATGTTATTTCAATTGGTATCCGCCACCTGGTTATACAACTTGATTCGCAGTTAGTAGTGCTATAGTTAAGTAATGTCTATGCTATCTGAAGTCCTACTTTATTGTGGGTATATCTACGAATTCACCTCTTGGAACGTTATTTTGATTATATCGAATATCAACACATTCCTAGATGTCTAAATACATTGACTGATACTTTAGCTAATTATGTGTTATATAGATATCTGAGACATTTATAAACCAATCACACATCACTTGTATCATAAAAAATGAAATAAGACGGTAGAAGACGCATATATATATATATATATATATATATATATATAACGATCAAAAGTTTCACAAAAGTTTTTGTCCAACAACCAAAATATCAAAATACGAAGCCCATGGCTTCTACAATTTATCATCACGGATGATGCTCACGGTAACATACAACTACTCGGGCTACCCTATAGAGCAGTCGACTAAGAGACTCAGACACACCCACAGTATGGTGCTGATAGCACCTTGGGATCTCCCCAATAGCGATGTCCAGGAAATCAACAGTCAGTCCCTCTAAATTCTGTTCAATTGCCTCGTAGTCCTCAACATCCCATCTTGCCACTGGAGCCACTTCTCCTTGTCTCTGAATGGAATATGTTCCTAGAGGTCGATACGGCCCCACATCTTTGTCGTAAAAAGAATTTTTTTGATTAGTCCTTGGATCGAAAACATAAAAACATTTTATATAACAAAATTTACAAAAAAACATTTAAAAAAAAAATGTGTACTTCTTACCTAGGTAAACCCATTGAGCATTCTCAGGCAGAACCAAATCCAGATCTCCTCAGAAATCCAAGTCGGCATACACATAGTCATCGATCATCAACATCTGGGGCCTCAACCAGTTAAAAAATGAATCGTTATATTTGATTATAGGCCTTGCTACGTGACAAGCCATGAGGTTACACCACCTCATCATCCTCAGATCTTGTGGGGCCGGTAAACCCCAATCTATTGGTAGACGCAGTAGTGGAACCCTCTCAAGGAAGAAAGAAACCAAAATTGACCCGTACCCGAACTGTTTTAGGTTACCCCTTCTGCATTTTGTCAGTTGCCTCTTCATGCTGTGAAGAACCGCGTCCGACCAGTTGAAAACCTGAGGCTCTGTGCACTCTATTGCATACTGGAAATAGCTCTGGAGAGCCATGTGCGGAGCCACGCTCCCAGCCATGCATGCAATGGTAAATGAGATAGTCCATAAGGCTAGATCTTGGATGCCCCGGATGGAGACTTTACCCTTGCTTCTCCGCACCTCGGGAACACAATATTGGCGAACATACTCGCTCATAGGAAGTCCACCGCCTCTACCTCTGATCAGAGTCGCATGGTATCCACGTCGTGAAAACCCCGTCAGAAAATAGATATCCTCTATATCTAGTGTAAACATGTGGACCCCTACATGGAATACCTATTGATCCACATCCCACATGTGGACCAGGTACTCTAACAACCTGAGTTGGGATCTCATGCCCTGGATCCTGAAAATTTTTAAGATCCCACATTCCCGGAGGGCAACCACTGTACCCGGATAATTTTTGGCAATGGCATCATCCTCCTCGTGTTCTCTTTCCCTCCATTCCAACATCGTGAAGATCAATACCTACAATGGAGCCATGAGAAGGAAGCTAACAACTCGTTTTAACCTCTTGAACAATTTTTTTTGAGAAAAAACACGCATGAAAATCGAATTTTCGGCCCTCGCAGGTGAAGCTTTCACACAGCGTGAGATTCTCGTAGGTGCACTGAAGCCCACCTGTGAGAACCTTAGGTTCTCGCAGGTCCCGAATGACTCACCTGCAAGAATGCCTGAGTGTACCTACTGACCCCAAATGGAATCAAAACACTAAAATTTACCAATAAAAATCAAATGTAATCCATGAAAAAGTTGAAGAATCAGGAGATTACCTCGTTGGACGAAACCATTTGCTGAATGACCACTTGTACCTCACGCAATCGACCGAAGAAATTTGGGAAAAAAGAGGTGTGTTAGACAATTTTTTTGACAAAGTAACAATGAAATGGTAAAAAGGGATTTTCATCCATATTTATTCACTTTTTTACTATTTCTCATTAATTTTTTATATTATTTTTCTTAAAAACCTAATTTCCTAATGGCCTTGTGAGCATGTTTTTTCACAGATAGATGACCTGGAAGCCCAAACGATGGTGTATGAGCATTTTTATTCTTTATCTGTCACATGTACAAATACCTTTTTAGGGTTTTGTAGGAAAAGCCTCGAGCTCAGTCTTCGTTCGTTGTCGCGCTCAAAAATACTTGAGAATGCAACCGAGTATACTTTTGTCGTCTTTTCGTACTCATCATGGTAACACAAAAACAATGAAAATAAGGGAGTATCCTTTAAGCTCTTTTCACACTCCATAAAAATGAAAAGATTGCCGAGCGATCTTGTTCTTTTCACACTTGTAAAAGTATTTGAAGAAAACGTTGGATGAGCGATAGTTTATCACTTTTTCGGTCTCATTGAACTAATTTATGAAAAAGGAACTGGGAGAGTTCTCTTTAAATGTTTTTCAGATTCTCAAAACATGAAAACCACTCGAGTTTTCTATCTTTGGACTCGTTAAACAAACATCAAAAGGCCCTTATGGGACCGAACCATTCCTTCCTAGGGTTCATTAAATGTACTCCGAGGGACTCATTCGAAGGTTGATCTTAGAGTGACAAGCATATGTTATCCTCCTCAAGCTTGTGTAAAAATAAAGAGGTGCTCACCAGAAATGGTGGGGGAAATTTTGGGAAAGGGACTTGCCTTCGCATTTTTATTAGTGGCAGTAAGCGTCGCTCTTGAACATGACACTCCCTGTTTTTCATTTGAATTCGGGTTGGGAAATCCATTTGTCTCTCGTCTGACTTGCTACAAGGTCATATCTTGGGTCGTCTTTGAGTCAATGCTGCCCAGACCATTGTTGTGTCGTTCATATGTTCAAGAGAAGTCCAAACAAGCCCTCCATTGAGTCGGCCATCTGTAGTTGTCAATTCTTACTGTGTCGACCTTCCCTGTGTCTATTTCAAATCATATTCATACTTTGACTTACTGTAAAAATCTATTACTTATTTTGCGTCATTGATGGGGGATACATCAAGGCCCTCTCGTGACGAGTCTTTTTCCGTCGACTCCAACTCATTATGCGGGAATAAGACTTAAAAATCATTTAGTACCTTAGAACCCGTATGCCTTAATGGAAGGTCTCTTCACTTTTGATAGTGGATTCACATCATTGGTCCCTAATCGAGAGATTCCGCTGAGTGTTTGACTTTGAATCATTTATTCACATTCGTTTGGATTGTACTTAGGTACCTTGGGAATCATTGACATCAATGGTGATTTCCCTCGCACTTGTTAACGATTTTCATCAATGACCGGTAATCAAGTGGTTTCTACCATGTACGACTTCGACACATGTAATCACATGGATAGATTCGTATTTTCAAACGACGGGATTAAAGACCTTGGGTCTCATCTTTTTGGTCCAGGTTGTGATGGAGTATTTATGATTTGTATCGACACATAGATCCACTTTGTATGTCACGTGTCTATGTCCTAATCTGAGTCTTCTAACATAGATCCACAGTGTATTCCTGGTGGCTATGTAGCATTTTGGTGACATGGATCCATGGTGTATGATTGGTGGCCATGGACTACATTTGTAATTTCATTCATTTGTGGTCTGAGCATAGAAATGCCTACCTCAGAGCTGGTATTATATTATGCAGATGCTTGATTGTTTGTAGGTTTCCGATTAGGTGCGATCCTTGTTTCTGACACACATGTGCATTTTACAAAGTATTTTGGCTGTCACGAGTTCCAGCCTCATACTTTGGGGGCAATTATGTTACACATTATTTTGGTCACTCTGGTGATGTCTCTACAATTATGTGTTCAGGCTCTCATAAGGACCTTTTTCCTAAGAAAAGTCACTGTTGTCTTCTTCTACAAAACATATTTTTAAGATGAGTTCACATGCTACATGTATTGTAGGGTGTGATAAACCCTGATTCTCGTAGGCTACTCTATACTTGGATTGCGAGATGTTCGCAGTTTTCTCTATAAGTAAGGTGTGAACCTGCTTCAAAGCTTAAAAGGGAGAAGAGGTTACGAAGGTTCGAGAAGATGATCTTCTAGAAAATGTGTTGGCATTCGTATGGTTGGAATCCTACTGAATTCTCAGATTTAGTGGGATCATCCTCATCCCTTTAACCATCTCTCCTTCTCCTATAT
This sequence comes from Picea mariana, assembly GCA_032191745.1. Taxonomy (NCBI): domain Eukaryota; kingdom Viridiplantae; phylum Streptophyta; class Pinopsida; order Pinales; family Pinaceae; genus Picea; species Picea mariana. Next base: position 28,094 of record JASDQU011314301.1, read on the forward strand.
AATGAAAGGTTTCTCAAAAAAGAGGTTAGGCAAGATTGAATAGAGAATTGATGAAAGAATAGGTTCAGAATTGTGTGAGGAATCCTATTTGAATTGATGCTTGAGGCCTCCATTTGTCCATCGAGCCATAATCGATCTTCTTCATGCAAGCATGGAGCAAGTGTGTGTGCTGGAACGAAGGACCATCGAAAGGAAGCTTGCGACATCAAGGCAATCCGGTTGTATCTTGTACTTTCATTTAATACAATACAGTGGCATGTCCCTTTCCTATAAAATCACTCTTATTTTATTACATGACTCCTTGATCACATGTTTAGGTCTTCATTGAATGTATTATTGTTGCTTTCACCTTGGTCGATTTGTGTCGTTGTAGATTTGATATCACAAGGCTACCAAAGCGAAGAAGGGACAACAAAGACATAAGGAAGTGATATCTAAAGGTACATCACTTATTCCTTCTTCAATGACAAATTCAATGATTGTAACTTAGGGGAAGTGTCATGTCTTGTCCTGTTTTGTTCTAGATCTAGGTGGATCTAGGGAGATCTGTTAATGTCCGCATATACCAATTTATCCTATAACACATGTCAAAAGATTTTCTAAAGTCAACAAAACAACAAAAAAGATTGGTTTTTGTATTTCGAAACTCCTCTGCAATGATCCTAAAGGTAACAAGATGGTCCACAGTTGAATGATATCTCCTAAACCCGGCCTGGCCTTTAGCTCTTTTACCATGAATTTCTAGCCAAAGGATAATCTTCTTTTCCAAAATAATTCCATAAAGATTGGCTAAAATTGGGCTAATCATAATGGTCCTATAACTAGAGGGAATGTTTCTATCCCCATTTTAAAAAATATGAACAATGAGGCTTTGCGTCCAAGGTTTAGGGAAGCCTTGCTTGACTGCTAAATTGAAGAGCTTGTGTATGTGAGGGATAAGGATAAGCCCTCCAATTTTAAAAATTTCAGCTTGGTAGCCTTCAATGTCCTTAGCTTTCCCATTTGCAAGCCGATTAACCCTGAACTCTATGTTATCTAAATAAAAAACTTATTCCTTTGTAGGGACAATAGGAATGGTTTCCATGGAATTATGGAACTCGTAAAGAATTGTAAGGTAGGAATTCCAGTCCCTTAAGGGAATCCTATTATTTTCTTTAGTATTGAGGTTTATAATTTGGCTCCAAAAATTCTTAGGATCCAACTTATATAGTTGTGAAAGTTGATCTTGCCTTTTATTAATATAATACTTTTTTTCCTTTTAATCAGGGCTTTGTATGTATTGATCTTATCGAGTTTTAAGGACTCATTAGAAGCATCCCTAATGACTTTCCTAGCAATTTTACATTCTTTATCATACCAAGGGTTGGTCATTATATTATTCTTTTTATAGG
>JASDQU011314303.1:3158-20596 GCA_032191745.1 Picea mariana
AGTTATCCCAGCCTTATGCTCACTGTATTTTGATTTGATTTCCCATGGAGAACCCAACTCTGAATGCAAATGACTTCTTTGCATTTTTTTTATTTGATTTAATACAAATAAAAAATTGTGTTTTTATCTTATGTTCCTTTATGCTTTAAGTTATTAGTCCTTACCTGATCAGTTGACCAAGAGCCAAATCGATTGTCTTTCACTACGATGTTAAAGATTTAGATTCAAATGCCTTGCTTTCTTGTGTGTGGATAATAATTGTAGGATCATTTATCTGCCCAACAAGGAATTCTCTCCTGGGGTTTATTCCCTCCTTAGCCTCTACGATTATTGTGATTGATTCTCTGCATACTCATGCTTCTACACAATGATTTGGGGATGTCTCTCCAATTCACCAAATGTTTTATTTATCTGCAATTAATGTTATTTTTATGCTCTGCAATTTCATTTTTAATTTTTCCAGCAAATTCATTGCTTGTAAAGAGAAATTTCCTCCTTATTGCTCAACAATTATGATTTACCTTAAATTTTTCATTAAGAATAAAATCTTAAATTTTTCTCAATAACTAAAAAAAATATTTGTAATTTAAACATTGATTATAAGTTGTTAATCGCCCTGATAATGGACGAGATTTGAGAATGACTAGTTTAGGTTCTAATTATTTTTTATTGTTACAACATCAATCTTATAGAATTCAAGCCACTTTCATGTTTCTTCTCTAACATTTTTTCTTCTCCTTAAGCAAAAGAGGCCTTAAGTCCTTCCAAGATTTTGTAGAACCAACCCTTAGATATTTGAAGCATATCATGATGGTCTTGTCGCTGCCAAGCCTGGAAGTTGTGAAAGTTCATCAATTCATATCCTTCCTTGATTTTGTTGCACCGATTATAATTGATCTATGTTTTTAGAGCCTTTTTAGATGATGTTTCTACTATAATATATTTTTCATATTACATAATTTTCAAATGGCTTGTTCAGGGTTAGGCTAGCGTTCAATTTTTTTAAAACAAATATTGAGTGTGTCACTTACCCGAGATCTCTTAAGGATAGAATTTAGAAGGCACTTAATGACTGTCAATCCTTGTGATTCTCAAACTATGGCATGAAACTATTCAGATTGATTCTAGTCCAAAAGAGAAAAATCATTGGCGAGCTTTACCAACATCGTTTTTTTTTACAGTATGATACACATAAGAAAGAAAACCCTTCTTACTGCCCAAAACTCTGTGATGAACGTTTGTAATCCTAGACTATGTCTATGTCATAACGTGATGTAACATTCTATTATAGTAGATGATATTCCTTCTTTATTTGGTTTTGTGTGCCTCTTTGTATTAATTGTTTTTATTTTCCCCGGTTGGATTCAACTGTAATGGATTTATTACTATGTAAATGGGCGTTGTGTTGAAAATGGTGATTAAAACAACTATCAACCCATTCAAGTTTTTATTTATCAGTCTTTTAACTTTTGCAACAATAAATTAAGTGTTTTTATATATCAATTTTTTTATATATCAGCCTTACTTTTGCAACAATAGATTAATTGTTTTTATATAGAAATTGTTTATTTACCAGTCTTACATATCAGTTTTTAAATTTTGCCATAATGGATTAATTGTTCCATTGGTAATAGATTAATAGCTGCAATGGTAATCGATTAATTGATTAATTGCAATGGTAATAGTTTACTCATTTGCACTTAGTTATAATGGTTTAACAACTAATAGTTTATGGTTTATTTGTGTAATAGTTTAATGGCTTGCACAAGATTAATGGTTGAGGGTTTAATAGTTTTATTAGCTAATTTGATTAATAGTTTAACAATTAATTGTTTACTATGCGCCTTGTGCCTTAAGTTGAATTGAAAATGGTGGTTGGTCATAGTTGTGACACCAGATATGATTGCCTTGTAGGAAAACAAGAAATCCTTCGGTTAGCTATGCAATTTAAATTTGAATGATGTCACCTTGTGTCTTATTGACTTGTTGAATGGGTGTTTGGGTATAGTCTTCGTGTATTTATTGACATATAATTCGGTCTCCTAGCGCATGGGATTTTTCTAGGGTTAAAGGTATAGATATGTTATATTGCGCCATGGTTACTGTCATGCCTACTGCCATGTGACGACATGATTCCTGATGAGGGTATCATTATGCACCTAACTGATAGATGTGAATGATAACTTGGCTAGAATCTTGTGCTTCCTGATGTGGGCATATTGTTCGTTGTTGTCTATTGCTTGAATTGTGTAAGTTGTGTTCGTCGGCAAGTTTTGTTGATTAATTGTTGTCGTTTTTAATTTCCTTCTTTAAAAACAAAAATAAAATTCACTCTCTTTTCATTGCATGTAGTCGTAATGATAGGGGTCATTAAATATGGTATCAGAGCAGGTTCGACCCACGACTTGGGATCACTACGACTTCTGTTAATTAGATAATTGATTATGATGTCACTAATTAAATTGATTTGTGTTCATGCAGGAAATAATGGTTAGAGGACGCCGTAGAGGCATATGACATGGTACTAGGGGAGGAGGCATGCCACCCCTAGTAGCGCCCACGCCTAAGGGGTCTAACCCCTAGGGAGACGAACATGTTGTCGAGAAGGAATAGGTAGTTGTGGGTGATGTGGTTGGGATGATGAGTTCCTTTCAGAGGATGACTGAGGCACTGATCAATTGTTTGGATAGAAATGAGGCCAGGGCACTGACACCTCCTGAGGGTCCATCGCACACACTGTTCGGTACTGGTAACATTCACCGCGAACTCTAGAAGGTCAAATTTCCCAAGTTCTTTCATGCCTCGGACGACGCATCCGCCAAGGCATTGTTGGAGAATATGGCGATGTGCTTTTCACTTCACGAATATACCTCCAACATGAAGGTTCACATGGTAGCATTTCAACTGAAGGGGAGCACTCTCTTATGGTGGAAGACGCTCCTTCCACAATTGAACATGGTCGTTGAAGATGTGTCCTAGGAACTATTCGAGGAACGATTTTGGGAGAGGTATCTGTCAGAGGAATTCATTGAGTGTCAACTCAACAATTTCAACACCTTGAGACACGATGGTCGTACGGTGCCCAGGTATGAGGCCCATTTTATGGAGCTTCTTTGGTATGCTCCACACCTAAATATTGAGAAACTTAGCGTCAATAAGTTCTTTTTTGGCCTTAATGTCATCATTCATGCAAAGGTTAGGATTCTGATGCCTCAAACCTTACATGATGTTGTCCAGAAGGCCCTCATAGTAGAGGAGGAGCTTATCAGTGGGGGTTAGAGCAAGACTCCAGCTAGACCAGTAGGACAAGCATCATCGGGTGCACAACAGCTTCAAACACCAAGTAGACATTCACCAGTATATCATGGCTTCCAAAGAAGATCCACTTTCACTACACCTCGATGACCAACACCTCAGCAACGAACTCCTTACCGAGGACCACAAAACCAACAACAATGTCAACCACAAAAACAATAGTTTAGGCCTGTTCAACAGAACGGACCATGCTTCTAGGCCAGTGGGCCATTAGCTTCTACTTTGGGTACCAGGAGTACTGGACCAAAGAAACGGCATTGGACATGTGGGGAGAAACATTACCAGTGTGACTGCCTAATGGAGAGGACCAGAGCATTTGGATCATCTAGACCCACTACTGTGGGAGATTTAGGCAAGGCCCATTGGATTCATGTAGTGGTGAATAACTACCAAGAAGAGCACCATTCGAATGTGCTCGAGATGTCAAGTACCGTCGCTGACCAAACCCTTAGTATTTTGATAGATCCAGGTGCTACAGAGAGTTTCATTTCTGGGGCAGTGCTAAAAATAATTAAGGTAAAGGCAGTCGAACAGGATGAGTTTATCTTTGTAGAAATGGCTTCGAGAGTCAAACAAAAGGTTTGTGGGAAGGTTACGAGCTGTATCCTTAACCTAGGAGAGTTTTTCACTAGGGCCAATCTGTATGTCACAACCTTATGGTCTTATGACGTCCTGATCGATATGGACTGGTTACATGATGCGATAATCAACTGTAAAACGAAATGGTTGAGCTTGGTCGATGACAAGGGATAGAGACGCATCATTGTAGGTTGAAACCAGGGAGTATCCCTGAGTTTCATCTCTTTGTTGACGCTATGGAAGATCATGCGCAAGGAATGTAGGCTTTATGCAATCCTTGCATTAAAAGAGAAGGGAGTAGAGGAATGTCTAGAACACCCTTCAGTGGTGAGAGAGTTTGTGAATGTCTTCCTTAAGGAGTTACTTGGGATGCCGCCAGAGGGGGAGTTAGAATTTACCATCGACCTAAAACCTAGAACTGAATCGATAGCAAGAACCCCTTATCAGATGTCGACCCCAGAGTTCCAGGATTTGAAAATGCAACTAAAGGATTTGATGGACCTAGGAGTTATACGTCCAAGCGTTTCACCATGGGGTGCATTTGTTATCTTCATACAGAAGAAGGATGGGTCATGGAGACTCTGCATTTACTATCGTTAATTGAACAAGGCAACGATCAAGAATCAATATCTATTTCCAAGGATTGATGATCTGTTTGATCAGATGAAGAGTGCGATGGTGTTTTCAAAGATAGAATTGAGATCCAGGTATCACCATTTATAGATCAATGAGGATGAAATCCCTAAGACCGCCCTTAAGACGAGGTTCAGACATCACAATTTTATTGTTTTACCATTTCCACTGACAAATGCCCCAGGTGTATTTATGAGTTTGATGAACGAGATGTTCCGCGAGTACTTGGACAAGTTATTCCAAGTATTCATTGACGATATTTTGATTTACTCTCAGAAAATGGAGGAACATGATGAGCACTTTCGCTTGGTGCTACAATGTCTACGAGAGAACAAATTGTTTAGGAAGATGTCGAAATGATCGTTTGATCAATTGAAGAGTCACTACTTAGGGCATGTCATCTCCGATGAAGGTATCATTGTGGATCCAACAAAGGTCGAGGCTATTATGGAATGGCTTGTGCCGACGAATGTCCCTGAAGTGCGTAGCTTCATGGGTTTAGAGGGATACTATCGATGGTTTGTCAAGGGTTTTTCGAAGATAGCAAATCCGATTACGGAATTGCAGAAGAAGAGAAAGAAGTTTGTTTGGACTAAGAAATGTGCAGAGGCATTTCAGAGGCTGAAGGAGATGTTGGCAATAACACCAATACTGAAGGTCCCTTGCATGGACGCGAACTTCTTGGCATGCACTAATGCATCCAAGGAAGGCTTAGGAAGAGTCTTGATGCAGAACGGTCAAGTGATCTCTTACATCTTGAGAAATTTGACAAGGAATGAGGAGAACTATGCAACACATGATTTGGAGTTGTTAGCCATTGTTTATGCCTTGATAGTTTGGAGACACTACCTTATTGGATAAAAATTTGAACTAAAAATTGACCACTATGGTCTACAACACATCTTTACGCAAAGGGACTTGAACGCGTGACAACGACGTTGGTTGAAATTGCTTAGTGAGTATGATTTCAAGATTACTTACATAAAAGGAACAATGAACAGAGTGGTTGATGCGTTGAGTCAAAGACCTCGCATATTTTTGGTGATGCCTCTTCAGATGAATCTACATGAAAATATTCTAACCTTGCAGTGCGATGATGACTGCTACAAAGATGTCAAGTATTTCATCACACAAAACACAATGATGGTACCAAAAATTGAGGGATTTACTGTGGATAATGACAGATTAATGAAATCTAAAAATCAAATTTACGTACCACCCAACGACGAGTTGAGGATTTTGATCATAAATGAGGCTCATAGAGCAATGTACATGGCTCATCCTGAAGTCATGAAGATGAGGGAAGACCTTAAACCCTTATTCTTCTGGAAAGGAATGAAGCCAAACATAGTCAACTACATGGAAATATGTCTAGAATGTTAGCAGGTGAAGGCTGAACATAGACATCCCACAGGACTACTACAACCACACACTATTCCATAATTGAAATGGGAGGTCATTTCGATGGATTTCATTGTTGGATTTCCACTGATGGTGAGGAGAGATGACACGATTTTTTTAGTAGACGACACTCTGATGAAGAGTGCTCATTTTATTCCTATGCGTACAACGTATCAGGCACCTGACATAGCTAGATTTTTCATCAGTGAGATTGTGAGGATGCATGGTGTTCCTAAGAGGATCGATGTTTACATGATGATTTTGGACTATTTTCCAAGAGGCACTGGGAACCCAACTTAACTTTAGTACCGCATATCACCCGAAGGCATACAGGTAGACAAAAACAACAAACCAAATCTTGGAGGATATGCTGCGTATGTACGTTTTGGACCAAAAAAATCATTGGGAAGAGTTATTTCCACTAGTAGAGTTTGCATACAACAACATTTATCAAAGAACCATTAAGATGTATCCCATCAAGTTTCTTTACAGACAACAGTGTCGAACACCTTTGAGTTGGGATCGACTTGAGGATAGGGTCCTAGTAGGTCTAGAAGTGATCCAAGAAATAGAAGATCAAATGAAAACAATAATACAAAGGATCAAGGAAGCACATGATCGAAAAAAGAGTTATGTCAATGTGCATCATGTTGATCATAATTATGAAGTTGGCGATCAAGTCTTCTTGTGGGTGAAACTACATAAGAGTTCGATCAAGTTTGGAAAAGGTGCTAAATCTATCCTAGTTTCATGGGACCTTTCGATATTGTGGAAAAGAAGGGGCCCATGTCATATCGACTGGCCTTGCCTGATTCTTTGAGGCGCATGCACTATGTTTTTCACGTATCTATTTTGAGACATTATGTTAGTGATCCTACACATGTTATTGACATGAGTTCCTTGCAGGTATCGGACGAGGGTGCACTCACAGCGGAGCCAATATGCATCATATACCATTTCATTCGACAGCTACGGCATCGAACATTAGATCAGGTCAAGGTCCAGTGGGACAACTATAGTCCACACTCCGCAACCTGGGAGGATGCATATGATATGCGTTAGCAGTTTCCATTTTTGTTTGATAGCTAGACCTATGATACACTTGATTTCTGCACTTACATATGGTGAAACTTCTGGACATAGTTTAAAACAAGAGGGGGTGTATGTAACATCCCGCTCTTGTGCACACTGAGTAGACTTATTCTTTGAGGACACTTGCGTGCAAGTGATCTGGGTCGTTATACTATTGGTTGCTTTGAGTATGATTATGAGATATTGTAAATTTGATGATATGTTATTTTGTTGTATTTACATATACAAGAGCTATTAATTGGGTTCTCCTAAGTGTGTAGGACTCTGGACGTTGAGGATGTTGAGGCATCGATGAAACCCCTTGGACTTTGGATTGAGTTAGGGAGTGGATTGTTAGGGTTTGAATGTTGTTGATGTGACATATGTACATATGGATAGATATTATGACGTTTATTGTTATTGCTGACATGATTCGTTGATGGATATAGGCTGACGATAGCTTGTCGACCATACTCACATTTGGAGTAAAGGGGTCACACACGACAACTAGAGACATTGAGGGAGAGGTGTGGCAACAACCCTGCCACGTCCTACTAGCACTCCCGCTGTGGATTGAACTATAGGTTAATGATTACCTAGTTCGAGAACACCCACAATGTCGTGAGGGAGGACTATGAAAGTCACTCACGATAATTCTAAGGGGCGCACAATAAGGAAGGGTCCTTATTTTTTAGAGGCCCTTAGTCTCCCACAAGATCACTTAATGAAGTGTTGACTCCAAGGGTTTGACGTCTACCAAATTTAGTCAAGAGGTGAGTGGAACCCTTGGAGCACGTAATGGGTCTTGAAGGGCACATCATGCAAAGAAAACAAAAAGAGGCAAGTGACACCCTTGGAGCAGCTAGTGCGTCCTAAAGGGCACATTATGATTTTAACTATGATAAGTTAATAAACCTAGTTCCTAGAAAACTATGCCTCCTTAGGACCTGGTCAGCCTCAAAATAGATGATGGTATGAGTAAAGTTTAATAACTAAAAGTTCCCTTAAAAAATTTCTCCCAACCTAGTGAAATTAAAACCTAGGTCTAAGTACAACATGTGGATAAAGAACAACTAAATAAACATGTAACAAAAAGGGGTGTAAGAAATTCAAACTTTAATTATTAAGTAAAAATTATAATGGAGGATTAAATTTATTAAAAGGGTAAATGGTTGTTTTTATCTACACTTTCTAAATTGATTTTTAGTTAAAAAGGAAAAAGGGGGAAACTTAAAAGAAAAGGAAACTTAAAGAAAAAGGGGAATGTCCAACTTAGTAAGGAATCTAGTATTTGTCACTTTCTATTTATGAACTCAACTAGGAATAAAGTAAGGTGTAAGTCATTTAAGAACTGTAAGGGAATTTTGGGACACTGAGGAGAATTTTTAGGAACACTTTTAAGTGGGTGAGGGAAATAGGAATATTTAATTAATTAATAAATTGATTTTTGGGTGCAACTAGGGGTTCGGGAGACATGTGTACGGGGGAGTTTTTTCCTAATTAAATAAATGAAAAGGGAATTTAATGAGGTTTTGAGAAACTAATGACTAAGAAACTCTATAAAATGGATGGCATAGGAGGAGTATCATCACATCTGGCTTGCGTAACATTATGATGCTGAAATTTCATCTTGAATGAACTTTCTCTTGTGGAAGTTGGGATACCCACCTTGGGTAACGAGTGGTAGCTCAATCTTGCGAGGTGAGATGGGTGCTAGCATTCTCTGGTATTGTGTGTGTGGCCCATTTGCGGCTCATGGGGCTCAGGGGGAAGAAGAGTACCCCTAGTGTCGGCTGGGAGGTATCGGTGAGGTCACATCGGCTGGCAAGGGAGAGATGGATGAAGCACGTATGAGACAACGAATTCAGAGCATTATCATTTGGATACAGTACGCATGTGTATATTCGTATTGAATTGTAGTTAAATTCCCTGTATTTTCATTTCTCTAACGTCCGAGCACACGTGCGTCACTGTGTTAAAAATTTAGTTAATTTTTTGTCCTAGCAATTTATGCTTGTGAATTTGGTTGAAGGGTATTTAAATTATGTTACTACGCCTTCAGTCAAGGTACTTCTATTGTGTTAAAGTTTATTTTGTGTTCAGCGTAACACTATCCAGATATTTGCTTTTTATCTTTCAATGAATTTGTCTTGATGAGCCCAATGTTTTATGATCAGACAAATCAAAGTTATCCCATCCTTATGCTCACTGTATTTTGATTTGATTTCCCATGGAGAACCCAAACTCTGAATGCACATGACTTCTCTGCATTTTTTTTATTTGATTTAATACAAATACAAATAATTGTTTTATCTTTTGTTCCTTTTTCCTTTAATTTATTATTCTGTGCCTGAGAAGTCAGCCATGAGATGAATCAACAATCTTTCACTCCAGTGTTAAAGATTTAGATTCAAATGCCCTGCTTTCCTGTGCATGGATAATAGTTGTAGGATCATTTCTCTGCCCAACAAGAAATTATCTCAGGGGCGTTTATCCCCTCCTTATCCTCTATGATTATTGTGATTGATTATCTACAAACATGTGCTTCCACACAACGATTTGGGGATGTCTCTCTGGTTCTGATCAGGGGATCAAATTTTGCTCAAAAATTCAAAGTGCTCATAATCACTTCAAATCAAACGCGAGTGTAGGCCTCGTCGTTGTGAACCCAACGCAACTCGTTTCATCTCAAACGGAAGTCGGGAGCGAGAGATATTGTGACCTATTCGAATCGTTAAACAGGCAAAAAAAGGGACGTTGATTGTACAGTCTGTACAGTCCATATAGGCTGACGTGGCAGGGCCATACGACCGTATGCTGATGTGGTATGTGATGATGTGGCAGATTTTGATTGGCAGATGTGGTCGAATTGTGATGTGACACGTGGAATCATTTTTGGTCAATGGTATGGTGCCACGTGGCCCAGTCATGGGCTGCCACATGGCACCCCTTTATTGGCTATTGGTTTGTTATTTAAAATTTTATGGGTCCGTGGGGGTCGATCCCCAGACCTCCCCACCGGTGTAAATCTTTAACAAAGTCCACCCGACCAATACGCCCATACATTGTTGCTTACCATATAACCGTTTGCATTTTATTTAAAATCAAACTTTTGTATATGTGGGCGAGGGTCGGGCTGGGGCTTAGCCCCAGCCCGTGGTTATAACATATATACCATACGACCATGTCATATGGCTCCGATACAACAACGCGCACATTTTGGTTTTTACATTGTGGTTTAAATAGATAGAACGAACCGCCACTTGTAACGGTTTTATTTTCCTATGGATGGAGCCCTTTTTACAATGCGCGAGGTCATATGACCCTCATGTGCCCGAGAGCTAGGCGGTTAGGGGTTGGCACGCCCATAACCGTCCTACAGTTTGCACCGTTAGCGCGGTTGCATTCGGTGCCGGGTTTTCACACTTTAAATTGTGTGTGTGCTAGGTTGCATGAACAAGGGTGCAATTTGTAGATGCAAAGACAACAAGCTTGAAGGAGGGACTTCCAAGAAGCCTAACTTCTTCGTTTTTTGGCCAAACGAGGTGCCGAAAAAGCCCAACTAGGGGTTTTTGGATGCTCTAAAGCCATTGGAGCAGTCTTTTGGTCATTTTGAGCATTGTAAAGCACGTTTTTGAGAACTTTTTGCAATTAATAATAATGATCCATTGGAAGCTGAACCAGGAGATGTAGCCCAAGAGAGGGGTGAACTCCTTTATCATTTGTTGTGTTTATGTGCTTATGTTCATTGATTATGCTGTTGTTTATTTGTGTCTTAAATGAGTAAATCCTATTAAATGATGTGTTGCAAAGTTGATCCATTTGCTTTTAACACATAAACTTTACTTGCAAATATTTTCAAGATTTCAAGTCTTCTTTATTTTTAGATCAGGTTCACCAAATGTTTTATTAATCTGCGATTAATGTTGTTTTTTCTCTCTGCAATTTCATTTTTAATTTGCCCAGCAAATCCATTGCTTATACAATGCAATTTCCTCCTTATATTTCTCAACAATTATGATTTACCTTAAATTTTTCATTAAGAATAAAATCTAAATTTTTTCTCAATAACTAAACAAAATCTCGGTAATTTAAACATGGATTATAAGTTGCTAATCACCCTGATAATGGATGAGATTTGAGAATGATTGGTTTAGGTTCTGATTTTTTTTTATTGTTACAACCTCAATCTTATAGAATTCCAACCACTTTCACCTTTCTTCTCTGACGTTTTTGTTTCTCCTTAAAAAGAAGAGGCCTTAAGTCCTTCCAAGATTTTGTAGAACCAACCTTCAGATATCTAAAGCATATCATGATGGTCTCATCGCTGCCAAGCCTAGAAGTTGTGAAAGTTCATCAATGTGGATCCTTCCTTGATTTTGTTGCACCGATTATATTTGATTTGTGTTTTTAGAGCCTCTTTAGATGATGTTTCTATTGTAATAGATTTTTCATATTTCATAATTTTCGAACAGCTTGTTTAGGGTTAGGCTAGTGTTCAATTTTTTTAAAACAAATATTGACTGTGTCACTTACCTGAGATCCCTTAAGGATATAATTTACAAGGAACTTAATGACTGTCAATCCTCATGATTCTAAAACTATGGCATGCAACTATTCGAATTGATTCTAGTCTGAAAGATAAAAATCCTTGGTGATCTTTACCAACATCGGTTTTTTTTACAGTACGATACACATAAGAAAAACAAACCCTTCTTATTACCCAAAATTCAACGATGAACATTTGTAATCCTAGACTATGTCTACATCGTAACGTCATGTAACATTCTATTACAGTAGATGATATTCCTTCTTAATTTGGTTTTGTGTGCCTTTTTGTATCAATTGTTTTTATTTTTACCAGTTGGATTCAACTGTAACAGATTTATTATTGCGTAAATGGGCGTTGTGTTGACAACAGTGGTTAAAGCAACCATAAACCCATTCAAGTTTTTATTTATCAATCTTTTAACTTTTGCAACAATAAATTAATTGTTTTTATATATCAGCGTTTGACTTTTGCAACAATAAATTAATTGTTTTTATATATCAGCGTTTGACTTTTGCAACAATAGATTAATTTTTTTTATATAGAAATTGTTTATTTACCAGTCTTATAGATCGGTTTTTAACTTTTGCCACAATGGATTAATTGTTGCATTCGTAATAGATTAATAGCTGCAATGGTAATAGATTAATTTTTGCAATGGTAATAGCCGCAATGGTAATGGATTAATTGCTTAATTTCAATGGTAATAGATTAATTGCTTAATTGCAATGGTAATAGATTAATTGATTAATTGAAATGGTAATCGATTGATTAATTGCAATGGTAATATTTTACTCATTTTCACTTAGTTATAATGGTTTATGGTTTATTTGTGTAATATTTTAATGGCTTGCGCAAGATTAATGGTTGAGGGTTTAATAGTTTTATTAACTAAATTGATTAATAGTTAAACAATTAAATGGTTACTATGCGCCTTGTGCCTTAAGTTGAATTGTAAATGGTGGTTGGTGATAGTTGTTACACCACATATGATTTCCTTGTAGGAAAACACGAAATCCTTCGGTTAGTTACACAATTTAAATTCGAATGATGTCACCTTGTGTCTTGTTGACTTGTTGATTGGGTGCTTGGGTGTAGTCTTCGTGTATTTATTGACAAATAATTCGGTCTCCTAGTGCATGGGATTTTTCTTGGGTTAAAGGTTGAGATATGTTATATTGCGCCATGGTTACTTTCACGCCTATCGCCATGATTCCTGATGAGGGGATCATTGCACACCTGATTGATAGATGCGAATGATAACCTGGTCAGATTTTTCTGCTTTTCGATGTGGGCATATTGCTCATTGTTTTTTGTTTCCTGAATTGCGTAAGTTGTGTTCGTCATCAAGTTGTGTTGATTAATTGTTGTCATTGTTACTTTCTTGCTTTAAAAAATAAAAAAAATGCACTCGCTTTGCATCACATGTAGTCATAACGACGGGGGTTGTTACATATGAGATTCTTTTGGATTTCATTGTTCAAAATGAGAGTGGTGAGTTCATGTTTAATTAGATCGTTATGAGTAAATAGGGGAACGTTAGTGCAACCAAGTTCGAGAGTAGTCATGAGGATGAGGGATGGGTCGACTTTAGTGGGGTTGTCAAGAGATATGATTTTTGTATATTCATGGATTTCAATGGGAGTGACCTCTGCAGCCAATGTTTTATTGGTACGTAAACTTTTAAGGCCATGATAGTTGACAGAGTTGTGTGAACTGGCCTTGTGAAAAGTGCACCAAGGCACAATTTTGGGCGTAGTAGGAGAAGGAGTGTAAGATTGGGGATGTGAAGTGCTCGGATTGGTATATGGGGGTAAGCTTTGTAGAGAGTGGATTCGAGGAGCGACTTTACATTCCACGACTAAGGCCTGTAAGAAGGCCTTGTCTAGGGAGGAGATTTCAAAGAGATCAACTTCACGACGGAGATGTAGCAATAAACCATAATTAAATATTATCAGTAATACCTCTTTGGGATTGTTGATATGTAGTTGTATGCATAATTTGCAGAAGAAGTCTATGTAGCTTTGGATGGAATGTGTGGATAGTTTTCGGAGCTGCAACCATTTGGAGAGAAGAATATGGAGATAGCCTCGGGGGAAGAAATTCTTGTGCAAGGTGAGACAGAAAGAATCCCAAGAACTCATGTGTCCATTTTTCAGGGTTGGGGACATACCAAGCTCAATGACCAATTCTAACTTTTCCAGTTGATTGTCCCACCAAGCTTGAGTGATTCGTTCGAGTTGCAAGGAGGCGATTTGTAGTTTAGTTTTTTCTTCCATTTCAGGAGAAGTTTTGAAGAATGTGGAGAGACTACAAATGCAAGAATCGACAATCTCTCCATTCATTTTCGCGTTGATTTTTAGCAGTTGGAAGTCAGTGTCGAGTTGCCTGCTAGAGTCTGCGGCTACAACAATCGAAGTAACGCATGAAGAACCAACGCTAAGTATTGAAATAGAGTAGACATGGTGGCTTTAGACTCCTCAGTGGATGGTTATCTCCATGACGCCATCATTTTCATTCACAGAAGGGATTTTTGATCCACTTTGCAGAAAACAACTTGAAATCTCTGGCGAATGTGAACTGATAAAGGGCCCTGAGAAGGGAAGTCTAGGAGCACCGAGGAGGGTGCAGAGGATGGATCAATCACTGAGATGCTAAAAAACTTGAGGAGGTCGCAAAGGATGTCCCAATCACTGAGATGCTAAAGGACCCTCAGGAGGGAGAATTTAAAGCGCTGGAAAGAGCATGGAGTTCTAAGATTGAATGGTAATTATTTTTCCTGATGATTGCAGATGATTTCTCCATATTATTCTTCTTGAATGTGTGCAGGATCTTCCTCAAGGAAAACACTCTAATACCAATATATCCACAATCTAGATCTAGAGAGGGTGCACCATTTCACTTGGTGCACTACAAAAATGTACAACAAAAACATACACACACAAAAACATGAGTTAGAAAATAGAAGAAGAAAGATTGATCAGAAAAACATCATCAACTATTACAAGAGAGAAATATGCCCTTTAATAAGATGCAGGGTGACTTCATTACTCTGCATTATTTGCAGTTACAATAGTAGTTGTTGCTTTATTTCTGCAATGCCCTGTTCACTTAGAATGGCGAGGGTTGTTTTTCACAACAACAGACTGACAAAAACTATCTCACACACTTATTTAGGAATAACCTTGCTCAACTATAATAGCGAAGGCCTTATTACAAAAATACGAACTGAACAAAAATGACACAGACCATAATTGACATAGTTATTATTATTTAGCAATGCCTTGCTCAACTGGACTAGCGAGAGCAGATTACAATAGTAGTTACTGACTAAATATTGATTATCTTCTATTGGTTGACTAAGGAAGGTGGATGCGCTTCCTCGTGGCCCATTTCATTTGTAAACTTAGTCACATTCAAATAGGGTTTAGGGATTAGGGTTGATTGAAGCTATAAAATACCTAAATATCTGTATGGAGAATAATTGAGTTAATACAATTAGATAGAGGAAGGGTGAGAATCTTAATTAGGATTTTTTTCTCAATTAAATGTTTCCATAATAAATATTTTGTATATTGCATAAATGTGTCATTATTATTCTTATGTTTTAGATTATTTTGTTATTACTTTTACTACATAGTTTTATCAAACTCTTTAAGCATGACATGGAAATTATTTTTAAAAATTATAACATGTATAGGATTATAAATTAAATTGTTAAAAAAATAGATTTTTTTAAAGTAGTGAGTTTAGAATCACTTTGAACCTAAATTTGCAATAATGTAACTAATTTTGCAACAATATTCCTTGTCAAGCATATCAATTATGAAAAGAAAACAAATAGTAAATTAAATAGAAAATCCTAACTTAACATTATAATCTAGTTAATTATATCAAATGATTGACCATATGAACTATATAATAAATTATCTATATCAATTAGATCATGAACCATAAGATATACTATACTATTTTGTTAAATGGATTATCATGATGATGATGTTTATGGTATTTTAAGAAAAATAATTTTAATAATTTCTTGATTAAAGAAAGAGAATCATATTATTTTAAGGAGAAACCTTGAAAAGTAATTAAGTTATTAATTTCACTTTAAAATTCATGGCCATTAATCTTAATTTTTGTAATATTAATTTTTGCATTAAGACCATAATATTAGAGAATGATCAACAAAATAGGAATTTATAAAATTTACAAGGTTTCACCTTCCTTTTATTAATAATTTTATTATTTTTTCAGATTTTGTTTTTAAATTTTATAAAGATATAATATTTAATTTGGTGGATATTATAGAGATATACTATTTAATTTAGTGATACTAATAATTTGAATGTTTTTTCTTATCTTTACTAGTTAACCAAGCCTCCTATTTTTTATCCCAACCTCTAATAACTATGATCAAAGTAAAAGCAATAATATAAAACATATTTTTACCAACTTTAACAATTTGTATTTATAATATAAATAGGAAATCACGTGATTTTAAACCATTTTAAATTACATCCATTTTCAATCATTTTAAGAAGTAATAGATTTAATTTTAAAAGGGTAAATTATAATTCCAAACTCTTTTTAAACTCTAATAAATGATGGTCAAAGTAAAATCAATAATATGAAACATAGTTTTACCTAACTTAAACTATTTGTATTTATAATATAAATATGGAATCATAATTTTAAACCATTTTGAATTACATCCATTTTATATTTGATTTTAAAATGGTATATTATAAAATGATTTTAGAAGTGATAAATTTAATTTTAAAACCTGATAGATTATAGAAGCTTTAATTTTAAAGTATTGTCTAACTGTTCTAAGTTTTGATTTTTTTAGTTAGAATTTGGTGAAATAAATTTTCAAGAAATCACAATTTTTTTTTAGTTAAATTGTCTTTTTGGATGTAGAAATGCATTCAATCTTTTGAAAAATTCTTGGAGCAATCTGAATATACAAAATTAACAACTCAAATATGCAGATCCAACAATTTCTCATCAATTTCCAACAAAATTGAATAGAAAATATGCTCATAAAAAAACAATCTCTTCCCAAAATCACTAAATCTTTCTATAAAAATTAATTAGAACACAGTTTTTTCTTCTTTATATTATTATGAATCCTTCCTACACAATATACATTTATAGACCTATAAGAAACATTCATAGATCTACAAGAAACAATTTCATAAACATACTTTCCTTGACAAAACAATACTGGTACTAACCATCTTCTACGTTATTGCGATAACACTTTCGATGGTATTGTTAGATATATGTTAAGCAATTTTCATGTGAATATGATATTGAAAAGTGGTTAGGTTTTTTCAGAAGATCGTACGCTAAACCTATAACTAACACTCATCTTTGTAATTTTTTATTTATGTGATGTTTAATTGTTAGTGAAGCAACGATCATCAGGACTGCCGTTTTCAGATGTTTCAGTTTATCGTCGTATTTGCGAGCCATCAACGTATCTTTATCTGAGATACCTAGCTTGACTACTGTACACGCTATATCGAAAATGAATCAATTGGAGTGTAGCAAAGGGACAATCTATTTATGAAAAGATGAACACAAAATTCCAGAGATGGGTTTCAATGTCTTCCAAGGATAGCAGCCCATTCAGGAAAACAACACGCTTATCCTAACCAAACTATTTGTTCTTGTCATCCTTTCTGCAACCAGCATATTTCAATTATTTATTGGGCCAGGAAAACATAATAAGTCGCATATTTCAATATTCTTCTTTTCAAATTCTAATACATGCTTAGCTATTCATATTTTGTTGGGTTATTTTCAATTTTTATTTTCCCCTCTTTGTATGGGCATACTTGTTTGCTTCTCCTAGTAATCTATGTGATGTTACATGTTGCTT
>JASDQU011314304.1:0-24654 GCA_032191745.1 Picea mariana
TTCCCATGTGGTTTTCCCTATTTCCTCGTTTTTATTCAATGCTCATTATTTTCATTGTACATGAGTACCTAAAATGACCTAGTAGCTGGGACTCATTTTTTACTCCATAGTGATGTTGAGTAGGGGTGTTGGAGAAATTTCTATTTTAGACTTTAACACTAGTTCATTGGGAGTTAACTGACTAGTTCTAGTTTAGACTTTTTAATATTAGACCATCAATATTATGCATGCATTCCTAATTATAGGATGTCATTGCCTATATGAGTGAATATCACTCACTCATTGATAAGATAATAATATGCATTGATTCTCATTCTTCATTGTGTATCTCTCTTCCTTTTCTTGATAAGATTTGGTTCTGTATGATTTAGCTAGATCTCATGTGTAGGTTTCCATGAAAAAGTGACATTCTCCACTCATTCGTAGGTATTTTTCATCGTGGCCGTGAATCCTGTCATTTTATCCATAACAGAACAAGATCCTGCCTCGAAATAAGAATTCCTAATTGACAAAGACTCTGATATATTTGACACATAAATAACAATCTCACCCATCTCCTATCTAGAGACAATTTTTTAGATAATGTGGGGAAACAAATAACTTTCCTCGAAGCGGTCCAAGCCTCTATAGTCCCTTACACCATCGAAGTCGCATTCCCTTTCCCGGAATTCATAACCTGGTGTGCAGAACAATACTTGCAGGAGGAAAAGGTCATTTTAAATAAGTTAGGGTCAGAGGTCATGTGCAAAGTAGATATCCCATCAATTTGACATGCCCTCGGTACACCAGAGTCTCCCCCCATAGCATATGAACCCTTCGAGGAAGAGAAGCTAATTACAGTCTACAAATAATGTCCCCCTGAGGTCAAAACCCTATTTTTCCAGACCATTGTTAAACCTGAACATCATTCCAAGAGTTTATCATTGCCTATTAATGTAAGCACCATGGTTATTGAAGTGCAGTGGACCTATTCCATACTCAGTCAGATTTTAGGTTTAAATAATGACAAATTTGTAGTTCAAGTCATGTTGAATTTTTTTTTAACCTTTTTTTAGTCAGAGTCCAGTCAATCAATCTGTATCAGTTTTGAAGAGTTCATCGTTGATAATGTACACAAGCATCTAGTAAACTTCCAATCGCTAAGTCACTTTAGGCATTACACACACTTGTTGAAAATGTTCCTAGAGACAAACAAGATAGAGTTTCCTGAAGCTGCATTTATCTCAACTAAATGCAAAAGGATCACAATGCTCATTTTTATAAATAAGATCATGTCCAGAGTTTATAGCTTAATCTTCAGCACCAACCTACCAAGGGTTTTAGAAGAAATGAGGAGTTATTTGCAGCCTAATATAGAGAACAACGTGGGAGATTGGGTGTTGTTCACGAACTCTACTGTAATTTGGGTATATGGTTACCAAGAGGCATCTTACCTTCTACCTATTTTCCTAACTCCCAGATTCTTTTCCCTGGAGTTCATCAGGAAAAAAATCATCTCAGAAACATAACATTTTCTGAAAATGCAAAAAATGTCTAACTTAAAGTTTTCTTTCATAATAGAACCCTTTGTTGTGAAGACTAGATCCTTCTTGCCTCATATCTAAGCCAAGCTCAAGGAGTTTGGATTTGCATAGCTACAAAGGAGAAAATATGATCCACACCAGGTCATATCTAAAAGAATACTGATGAGAAAAAAAGTCTCTTATGAACACGAGTATGTTGAAGGTTTTTATAAATTGGAAAATCTTGAAACTTGTGCAGATATGGAAGTCATTTTGCAACTTGATCAGACACAACAAGTAGGGTCAACCCTACAGAAGATTCAGAGACAAAAAAATCCTCAAAGGATGATTATTAACACTCCCAAGATGAGTGTTTATATAAAAAGGAGCAATTTAGAGGCCCTGGGCACCAGTGGTTAGAAAAATGTTCCCAAGAAAATGAAAATCACACAATCTCCACGGATAGTAAACCTAGAGGAAGAAGAACCTAAAGAGAAAATGAGCATGGAAATGGTGGAGAGTGGAACCAAAAACAAAGAGGATAGTACATAAATCATGCCATAGGGAAAAAGCGGTTCAATGGATATCAGCAGTAAGAAACATGTCTTCGATAAGACAACTGGAGCAATCTACCAATCCAAGAATATTTAGCAAATCAATATGTTTTGAAAGCGAAATTAGACATGAGTTAAATAAGAGATTTGATACCCGAAGTAGAAAGGTTTTCTCAACATAAGTCTTCCTTTTTCTCAGTCACGTATGTAGAGAGAAAGACACTCAACATAGCAGTGGCAGATGAGGATAGAGTGTATGAAATTAAGCTGCATTATGAAAATATCAATACCCCACACAACGTGAAATTTCATAGAAACACCAGTGACATGCGGTATTCATACTACCTGATTATGAGTTTGAGGGTTTCAAGGCTGAAAACTCATACACTCAAGTTGGAAGGAAAATTGAGGCAAGAAAAATCATCCAGGAGAGCTTGGCAGACTCAAGTCAAAAGATTAGAATCTAAAGGCCCTCAAGGGGTAAAAGCTTCATTATATGAGAAAGACAAAATGATTCAAAGCATGAAGAAGAAGCTAAAGATGTCTAGCACAGATAATTCACAAACAACAGAGTTGGCTACTCTTGAACAAGAAAAAGAGACATTTTGACAGTAAGCACTGAATTACATAGCCAAGGTATTGCAGCTGGAAAAGGAAAAGGAGAATTGGTCACAAGGATAGGTAGAGGTATCAAACAGGGTTGCAATTGTACTTGGTATAACATTAGTTGATTCAAACACTGAAGATATCGTCCAAGCTATGTCCCAAGTAAGCTTGAAGGAAGGATAAATCAAAATCCTTAAGGGGTTCATAGAAAATATGCAACAAGAAATGAAAATAAAGGATGAGAAGATGGCCCAGTTCCAAAGGGAAAATCAAGATTTGCATGAAATAATAGACAAGTTGAAGACGAGGTTGAAAGGTAAAGCACTTTTGCAGGGATCTAAACACATAATCTGGGACTCTATTGTTGCTAAAGCGGCTAAGTTCAGGGTGTACTTGAACTTCATAAATGACAAAGATAGCATGGATATCACTACCCGAAGAAGATGTATTGTTGTGAATGAGACACTAGAAAAAATCCCTTAGAGTGGGCCTATAACACTATAAATTTGTTGAATTTCATTCCCACTACTGAACTTTAGACCATTGGGGTCAAAGACAGGACTACACTAATAATTTGGGCCAGGAGGATCATTGCTAAGCACAACTTGTTCAAGTCAGTTCAAACCAAATCCATATAGATGTAGCAAAACATACAAGAACTCAAGGATCTGTTTGAACAATTGTTTATCAAAGGCCTCCCACCATTTTGGGATGGAAAAGGGAAATTATACGATCAATAAGAATACAATTCTCTCCTATCCTAGTGCAGGATGGATCATTCCAAATTTGAAGGCCTAGTGGAAAACCTGAAAGGACCAAATCTAGTGGAATATTTGACCACAGATTTTGAGATCTTAAATTAGCTCGAGACTGTAAATATCTGGCTGCCAACTATGAATTATGCTACTTTCATCGATCTGGATATCCTGAGAAAGGAAATGATATATTATGATATTCCTTTTGACTTGCAGTGGAAAGAGATCGTGCAGCTAGGCAAGACAAAATGAAAATTTCCAGGAACCAACAAATAGCCTCCAAGTGTCACCAGATTGGCGGAGTTCGACGAAAGATCAAGGTAGGACATATGGTGAAGACAAAAGGGCGAAAAGTCAAAGAAATCATTCGTTAGTTTATGAAATGTTTTTATTAAATTATTGCAAATCAGTTCACATACCGATACTGTCAGTTGAAATTATTGTAGTAGAATCTGAAATGTTTTAGTTCAACCATTTTAATCGAATAATATAAGTACTATAAGTTCTGAATGAATTAATGTTGGTAGAAGTGCAAGGGCGCCTTTTTGTTGTTTCTGAACTCTATTGTCATTTTCTGGAGCTGAATTGAATACATATGCAGAAGCTTTTGAAGTCTCTATGAAAATATTCTAATGGTGGTAATATGAGTTTTGTCTCCTTCAATTGTATGTATCTCCTTTGTTCTTTATTTCCATTTACATTTTCTTCTATTTAAATTGGAGAGTTAAAGGCCCAGAATTTATCTTGTGATGCTCTCAGCTTAAACAATTTAAACTGTGTAATTTCTTCCTAGATAATTCAAAATTAATTTAAGTAATGCTTTGATGTAGTTATTTTTTTTCATCTTCCTCATTTAGCCTTTATCCTTTGGAGAGTTCTTCCGGTCAGTCATTGTTTTCATTCACTTTCAGAATTTTGACTCCATAGCCCTAAGTGTCCCTCCCCTTCCTTGCCAACAACTTTATAAAACCCCCCAAAACAAACTAAATCTAGCCATTGATTTCCAAAGAAATACCTAGTGACATGAGAGATCCCTCTCTGAGTTGAGAAGGCTAGTGCCCAACTCTAAAGTAGGTTGAAACAGTTACCTCTGCCATTTTTCTATCAACCAGAAAAAATTTAAAGAGTGCTAACACACTGTGTATTCTGTGTTTTCCTTTTCCTATTTCTTTCCTTCCAACTTATCTATGTACATGACCTTTTCATTGGATACCACATCTATACTCTTAATTATTTTATGATTTTTATAATCTCATAAGCGATAACCAAAATCATTAACAGAATATCCAATAAAGGTACACTTCTTGGATTTTGCCTCAAGCTTTTTTCTATTCTCTTTATCAATATGGGAAAATTCTTCACAACCGAAAGTGTTTAGAAATGATTAATTTACCTTTTTACCTTTCCATTCCTCCTATGGAATGCCACCATCCAAGGAGATGGAAGGTTTTTGGGTTCATATTTTGATTGTTTTATTGTGATGGTTGAATCCTTTTTGCACCGATATCATATATGTTATTAACCGTTTTGAAGGAGTTTTCAAAGGATTTTATATCAATTCATCATGGATTTATATCAGGTATGTGTAATCAATGTTTTACAATGTTTTTGAGCTAAATTCAGTTCGGTTTGATTTTTATAAGGATATAATGCGTAATTTGTGTGTAACAGGTATAATTTTCCATCCAAGCCTCCATATGGTACCTCATTCGACACTTCATCCAACACCCCATCTAGTACGCGATCCGACACTCCATTCGACACGCGATCTGACACTCCATATGACACATGATGCAACACTTGGAGCACAGAGGAGTTCGAGGTTGGTACATTGGTGGTCTCTGATGGGTGAATCAAAAACCTGGGTTTTGTGCCCCCTTGTGGCCTCCATCTACAGAGTTCATGACATCTCAGATTGGGTGGTTATGTTGATCGTTGAGTGACTCACGGATTTTCTAGAAGCCAAAGATGTTAGAGCACATTTAATGGATTTTCCATTTTTAGAGGAGGTCGACTATTCCACTAGTCGACCTCTTGAACTATAATTCACCTATAAATACCACTAGTAGTGGAAAGAACACCGAAGAGACAAAATTTTAAGAAGAAGTTTTTATTTTTTAATTCAGACATATTTTTCAAACTTGTTTTCCAAGACCGTGCTTTTTAACTAATGACATAATCATGTTGATTTGAGCTTGTTTTTTGTTGTTGAAGAGTATCCACGACCTACTGAGGGGCCCCACCAATGGTCTGGGTGACTTTATAGATAGATGTATCATGTATTTCATTTGCTTAGCTATAATTTACTTCGTTTCTTTGTTGTATGCATCTTTTAGTTTTAATTATTGTGCATGCTTATTGTATTTTAATTGTCTAATTCATCTATTGCAGATTGTTGATAGGAGTTGGTTATTTGTTATGCTATGTTTCTTGTTTCTTAACAATTGTCCTACAGGCTACTAATTTAGATGATGTATTGAATTTTTAAATTGGTTTCTGCAAATTAAAACAGAGTAATATTTAAACATAGGATTAGTATAGGTGGAGTTTTAATTTAGGATTATTTGCAAGCTTCGATGGATTAATATTGCAAGTATTATTAGGTGTGATCAAGCTAGATTTAATTCTCAATTCAATTATGTTTTCATAGATTTATTTTCTTTATTAATAGTTTTTTAGTATGCTAGGATAGAAATGGATTTTGGGTTGTGTTTCTAAAAGCATTCTAGTTTGAAATATGAGTTTTAATGATAGGATTAGTCCAGTTTAATTTATAATATCTCAGTTATATATTTGAATTGCAATTTTAATTATAAGATTGGATTTGAATTAATATTTTTAATCATAAGTCTATAATTTTGTAAATTTGCTTGAGTTAGCATAAGAGTGTTCTTGAATTAGTACAAGAGTGTTTTTCTAAACATTGATGATTGATGCATGAAATTTAGAGATCACATGGATTTTCAGGATACTTAATGTTGATTATATGATGGCAAGGATTTCGTTAGATTTCTTGATTCATACTTTCCATTTCTCTGTAGAAGTCAAAATTGAATTAATCCCTCTTGAGCTATCATTAATAGTCAGATGCCATCATGACATTATTCGACACCAAATACATAAACATCATCTTTGAATTCTCTTTTTTTGTTATTGAAAATTAAGAATAGTTTTGATTAATTAGAATCTAAATACAGTCATGATGCTTTTTGATTAAGTAGGCTAAGATTTATCCTTTGCAAAATAGAAATGATTATGAGTTTTGTTTAAAGAATAAAGTTTACTTGTTGAAATAGTCTTGGTAAGTTAGTTGTCTATTTGCTTATATTCTTAAAGATAAAAGATCAAAAGTAATTTACTTGATGTTGCTCATTAAGTTGACTAGATTAACTTGTTTAAAGTAGGTTATGATTTTCCTCTTTAGAAATAATCCATCTATCCATTGTTGAAATTGCTTAGGGTAAATAGTTCAAGTTCATTAATAGGATTTGGTAATTGATAAAAATGATAGAGTCATTTTTTCAATAGATTGATCCTTAGATAGACCATCCCCTTAGTTAGACAATACTTCTATTAGCTTTTCTTCCTTGGCTCATACAGTGCCAAAAATCTAAGTTTACTTACCGCAAGTTGACAATTTAATTGAGGGATTTAGTGCATATAGAATACCCATAATTTTTGGCACCATTGTCGGGGAGTTGTCTTACAGTAGGAAATAGTTAGGGAGTAGATCATTTTTGAACCTTAGCATTAGAGGTAAGAACTTTTGAATCTTTTATAGCAGGTTCCCCCAAACCCAATGGTAGTTTTTATTTTTATTTTCTTTCATGAACAAACCTAGGGACCCAAAGGGAAGATACATTAAAACCAAACCAAACCTTTCTACCAAGGTTCCTTCTAACCTTTTTGGAGGAAGGATCACTCCACCCATAAAATCCGTAGATCGATACTGGAAAGTAGGGGTTAGATCAATCCAAAGAGATAAAGTAGTCCCTTAGGAGAATAAAACAGGGAGCACTATAGAGAAGAAAATTGAAGCATCAATAATAGCGGGACAAGAGGCAAGACCAATCGAGCCTTCCATAGAACCAACCAACACAACCTTTGTTCTCTCACCACCATCAGGAGATCCTATCTTTGTAGACATCATTGGCCTTGGACATGTGAATACTCTTTTTGGTAGTTCAACCAATATAATTTTTTCCCAAGTCGAAACATAAACTTTGGCACCAATAGTTTCAACCAGCTTGAGTAAAGTCCCAGATATCCAAGCAATAGGAAGACCTTCCCATCAAAGGGATACCTTTCCTAGAAAATAACCTTGGGATAATTTGTTATATTCAAAGATAAAACCATTTAGGTACTCTCTTTTCGGAAACCAAACGAGTATGGATGATCAGGAGGATAACAACCATGTAAGACATGAGGAGGGAGAAGAAGTTAGAAACCAAACCGAAACCACCTTCGGGTTTCCAATTTTGGATACCACACAAAATGTTAATATGAAGAACATTCCACTCTCGACACTTCCCACCTTTTACGGTAAAATAAGTGAAGACTTGGATACCTTCATATTTGACTTCGACATCTTATGTAGGAGCTACAATTACTTACAATATGCCCATAAACTAAAACTTTTTCCTGCCACCCTCAAGGATTCTACGCTAAGATGGTTCATGGGGTTGGGAGAGTCCAGTATTAGGTCTTGGGAAGGAATGAAAGATATATTTCTTAAGAAATACCAAGACTACTGCAAGTCCAAGGATTCTCGTAATGATATTTTCAAAATCCAACAGTTAGAGGACGAGAATCTCGAGGATTATATGGAACGGTTTTCTTATATCTCATAGAAATTGAAATACCATGACCTTACAGATGATGTAGCCATGGCTCTTTTACTTAAAGGAATTCCGAAGGAATACTTAGAGATACTTAACCTAATGGAATCAGGTGAAATCTCCCATGAATCATTTATCGAAATCTGTGAAATGTGTAGGAATTACTCAAGGAGTAGAGCCAAAACAAGGAAGAGTGTTCATGATCCTTATAGTAGAAACCTAAAAACAATTAGTTCAAGTGGTATTACAAGAGTAGAGATAGGGAACCTTTTAGAGAACTTCAAAACATATATCTTAAGTACAATAGGTTCCTAGTTGGACACCCTAAAGATTAAAAAGAAACAGGAGGAGGAAAATGCAACAATGAGCATATTTTGTCCAAGATGCAGGAGGAAGCATTACTCAAGGGAATGTCCATTAGATAATATTTAAGTTTGTGGCTTTTGCACTAAAGACCACTCAACTGAAAAGTTTCCATCCTTGCCTAGTTTTTTAGCCATCTACATAAGTAGGGATCTTGGGGATTCCTCTTATGCACCTAGGAGTCCATGGCAGCCTAGGAGTCAGCCTACATACTCGGATCTACAGCCTCAAGTTCCACCCTATTATCAACAACCACAATAGTGGAACTCACCGAGTTGGAAAAACTGGTCTACACTGTATCACCATCCTTGGATTCAAGGATGGAGAGGAGGGCATAACCAAGGTCAAGTTCCACCTATCCCTATACCCAATCATCCTTACCCTCAGTTTCCACCAAACATCCCGCAGATTTTGCCAAGTTTTTTTCCCCCACCTTTACCTCCTATTCCACAACAACAACAATAGTACTAGAATGAAATATCCCCAAGACCAAAATTACTACCGACACAACCAGTGCCCAATCCCAATAAAAAAACCCACTCAACCTATTCACAATGTTGAGATGCAATCCATTCCAATGTATGTTATTTCTCCTGTTCCATTGCAGGAGATTCAATTAAGGTCGAGAAAAGTTTTGGATAGGAAAAGGCCTTTAGTAGTCATATAGGATGAATAAGAGAGGAAAAACCCAAATGAACCATGGATGACACTAAGTGGGAGGATGTTATCATTCCTAAATACTAGGAACCCAAGCTTCCCCAAAATGAACCTTCACAAATTACAAAGGCCCCTCCTTATCTAGAAAGATTGGTGATTGATAAACCTACCACTCAACCAGAATTTGACATCTTGAATGAATTGAAGAATATATGTGTCAAAACTCCCTTGCTACAAGCCATAAAAGACATTTAAATTTACAGTAAGGTGGTCAAATAATTGTGTATTAAGAAGCCAGGAAGGAAGCATAAGGATCATCCAATAGTAAATGTGATAGGAGAACTCTTTGAGTGCATATCAGAGCAGCCTAGGGTCGCAAAATATCATAGTTACATTAGCCTCATGGGAGTACCCAATAGAATTTCTTGTCATTCATTCAAAGGATCCTACCAAAGGGAATTCCATTATTTTGGGAAGACCTTGGTTGGCCACAACCAATGCATTTATTGGTTGTAGAGAAGGAGAAATGACCATCTCAAATGGGCTCTCTATACAGAAGCTCACCATATACTCACCAGCTCAAGCTATCATGGAAAATTTATGGTGCCTTGAATTTCCATACGAGAATGAGGACTAGGAAGAACCCGTGTTTCCAAGTGATCATTCCTGGGAACTTCAGGAGAAAACAACAGAAAATGTGCTAAACCAATTTATTTATGCTATCACGTGTGTTGATTTTTCACAATATTTTCCCAAGTTTGACTACATATTTGGGGAATAATTTCAGGAACAGTTGAACCCATAGATTGAACCCATAGATTTTTTCTTCAACATCTTTTATCTTTGAGATAGATGAGTCTACCAAATATTATACCATGCCCTATGATATTAGTCCAGGTAAATCTCTACATATAAATTCTGAACTAGATGCAGACCAACAAAAGTAGTTAGTAAATGTCCTTAAAAATAAATTGGGGGAATTCACCTAGGAATACACTGACATGAAGGGTATACACCCTGACACATGCATTCATCACATATATACCCAGGGGGAAGTAACACTTGTTAGGAAACCCCAGAGAATAATGAACCCGACACTCAAGGATATAGTAAAAGAGGAGATACAAAAGTTATTGAATGTCATATTTATTTATGCCATGTTTAACAGTAAATGGGTATCCCCACTTGTAGTGGTTCCAAAGAAAGTGACCGAGAAATGGAGAATTTGTGTCGATTTATGGGAGCTTAATAAAGCCACTCTAAAGGATTTTTTTCCTCTTCCTTTCATTGACCAAGTTTTGGATACCCTGTCAGGAAAGAAATACTTCTCCTTTTTAGATGGATATAGCAGGTACAACCAAATTCTCATAACACCCAAGGATCAGGACAAGACTACCTTCACTTGTCCTTGGGGAACCTATGCTTATAGGGTCTTACCATTTGGGTTGTGTAATGTTCCTACCACATTTCAATGAGAAATACTAGGGATATTTGTTGATCTTATTCATGATTGTGTGGAGGTATACATCGATGATTTTACAGTATATGGAAATAATTACCAGGAAGCCCTAGATAATATGGAAAAAATCCTTATCAAGAAATGAACCTATCCTTGAGTCATGAAAAATGTAAAATGTTGTTAACTGAAGGAGTGGTCTTAGGACATCACATCTCATTTGAAGGGATTAAATTCAATCCTTCTAAGATTGAGGTAATCATCAAAGTTCCACCCCCCAAGACTCAAAAAGAGGTGAGAAGATTTCTTGGACATGATGGATGCTACCGACGATTTATTGAAAATTTCACAAATATTGTTGCACCCATGTTTGGATTGTTAATAAAATATGTTGATTTTATTTGGAATGATCAATGTCAATCTTCCTTTGAAACTATGAAAGATAATTTATCTGTGGCACCAGTTCTTAGGGGGGCCAATTGGGCCCTTCCATTTCACATATCTATCGATGACTCCGATACTACAATAGGAGGAGTATTAGGGCAGAAATAAGACCATCAGTCCTATGCCATTTATTTTGTGAGTAAGAACTTGTCCCCTGCCGAGTGAAACTATACAGTTACCGAAAAGGAATTCCTGGAAGTGGTCCATGTCATCAATACGTTTTGCCACTACATCATAGGTTACAAAGTATTTGTACATACATATCACTCTCTCATTAGATTTATTATGAATAAACCCATTACCAATGGTCGAGTGACTAGGTGGCTCCTGTTATTGCAAGATTTCAATATCATCGTCCTTGAGTGACCTAGAAAGGAGAATTTGGTAGCTGATTTTCTTTCACGCATAAAACATGAGGATGATGATATTCCCGTTGATGATAGTTTCCCAGATGAGAACCTTTTTTCCCTCTCTGTAAATACCCCATGGTTTGAAGATATGGAAAATTATTTGGCTACTAGGAAGTTACCATCTCATTTGTCACCTCATGAAAAGTGTAGAATTATCATGCAAAGTGATAACTACTCTTGGTTTGTCCATGACCTTTTTCGTACTGGTCCAGACTTGATTATTCATAGATGTGTCTAAGAAGATGAGATACGAGAAATCCTACGAATTTGTCATGATGGACCATGTGGTGGCCATTTTTTCAACAAACGTACAACATATAAGGTGTTACATTCAGGTTACTATTCTCCTAACATTTTTAAGGATGCTACCAAATATGCAAGGAGATGTGATAGCTATCAAAGGATAGGAAGGCCCATGTCAACTGACAAAATTCCCTTGCGTGCCCAAGTTATGATAGAACCTTTTGAGAAATGGGCCCTTGACTTTGTAGGACCAGTTTCACCCATGTCTCGTAAGAAATTATATTTTGGTTTGTATAGATTATGTCACCAAGTGGGTAGAAGCAAAAGCCCTATTTAGGGATACTGAAAAATATATTGTTGAATTCATTTATGAAGACATATTCACCCACTTTGGTGTTCCTCATGAAATTGTTACAGACCAAGGCACTCAATTCACTTACAAGATGATGAGAAAATTAAGGAATAAATATGGGATCAATCACTGCAAGTCTTCTCCATATCTCCCACAAGATAATGGTTAGGTAGAGTCCACAAACAAAGTTCTAGAAGTTATCTTAACCAATATTGTTCGATTACAGTATCAGGATTGGGCTAATAGGCTTCTAGAAGCTTTGTGGGCATATCGGACCACCTAGCGGAACACCATTGGGCGTACCCATTATGAGCTAGTGTATGGGAAACAAGTAATTCTACCAATAAAATTCCAAGTAAGGACTTTCCGTATTGTCGTGGAATTGGGATTAAAATTAGATGAAGCTCAGAAACAACGAGCTCTATAATTAAACGAGTTGGATGATATTAAGCAAGATGCTATCCAACGAACAATATTAGTTCAAAACCAGAGGAGCAAGTGGCATGACAAGTTTATTAAGAAGAAACACTTCCAACCTGGTGATTGGGCTTTGTTGTTTGACTCCCGATTTAAAAATTTCAAAGGAAAACTTACCACTTCTTGGCCCTTGTACAAGTTTTGGAGATCCTTGGTCATGTTTGACCTCTTTTGGGACTTTGGCAAGCTAGTCAAAGGCAGAGTGGAAGTCAAAGTAGAGATCACGAGATCTCAGCCTCTTTTTAGGGAATTTTTGGGATTAGAGTTTATGTAACAGGTATGGGATGTCTTCCCATGGGTTTACCCATGTTTGGGCCCATTTTGTAATGTATAACTAGATATCTAGGTGATGTAGGAAGAGGCCAATGCGTTAAGTGTGAATAGTTGTGGATGATTTGTGAATGCTATGTGTTAATAACTTGTAGAGCTAAGTCCAAGTGATTGTAAGAATCTTGTGTATAGACAGTAAGAAGGCTTTGTGCTTAAACCTAACTTGGGGAAGAAGGATTTGGCAAGGTGAGCGTAGATCTCTTGTCGTCTGCAGAGTAGGGTTTTGATTCTCTGTGCTTGTAGAAGATTGAGAGAATATAATAAACAAGAGAAGAGTTGGTGGACATATCCCCACACTGGGGTGAACCATGTATATCATGTGTTACGGTTTCCTTATGCATTTTAGTTATTGTATTGTGTATATAATTTAATCTTAAGTGCAGTAATGAATGTTTAGATGAATCTAGTATGATAGCTTAGTTCTTAAATGATGTGAATAAATTCTAGATCTGATCTTTTTCCATGTGTTAAGTGCTTAGATGTGTTAGATCTGGTAGAATACTACGTTTTTATGTAATTAGGGTTTGGATCTGCGATGCGAATAAGGGTTAATTACTGATGTATTTTAAATGCTAAGTGCTTTGTTAAATGGTATAATCACAGATTTTTTTCCCAGCTAGGTTGCAGACATTTGAGTCCTGCAACCACCCCTGCCTCTACCTCGAGTGAGACTTCATCTACTTCGTAGGTGTTGCCAAAAGGGCCTGTAGTTAGGGTTTTGTTGGTGCATTGTTGAAGCATTGAACCCTAGGTCTTCCCTTGTGCCAACAAATGGTTTAGTTATCGGGAGGTGAAACTGTGATTGCTAGGAATTGAAGAAAAGAAAGCTCTGTGCATAGATCTGTACTTTAGTGTGCAATATTGACTTGTGAAGTTCCTTACTGAGAAGAGAAGTTTGATCTAAAGAAAAGAGGTAAGATATTGAAGCTTTGTTCTCTGAGAAAGGTAATATAAGTGAAATGTTTTGTTTTGAAAGAATGAATCTAGGTATGTTTGATAAATTTTGTCCTAGTCTGAAAACTATGGCACAGTTAGAAGAAATTTTTTTGATACGAATAGATCTGGTAGAAGTAATGAAATATATGTTATTCCTATGCATAGAAAGAATGTTTGGACTAACAAATGGATGCAGAATCCTAGAAATGACTTTTTGTAGGTTAGTTACTGTGATCCCAATGCACAGAATAGGAAATGTTGTGGATCATTTAAGAGAAAGAGAGGATTAACCCTTTGTTAGAGTTGCAGAAGACTAGGACATCTTGCTAAGGAATGCCCTGGTAGAAGACCTAGTTGTCTTTGTTGTAAATCTATGGACCATGAAGTTTTGGATTGTCCTAGAATGATTTCTAAAGTTGAAAAGATGAATATGAAACAAGAAAACTATGAGACAGGCCAAGAAACTAAGGATATGATAGAACCCCAGAAAGAATTAGAGATTGCACTACTACAGATGAAAGAAACCTTGAATGACCACAAAAATATCAACTTATCATAGGTATTAAAAGAGAAAGAGTACATAGAAACAAGAATAGGAGAGTTCAACATAGATTGTGTCCTAGATGAGGAAACACAGGTGAATATCATGACATAAAGAACTTGGGAAATTTTGGGAAAGCCTACTATGGTTCCTTCATNATGTGGAATACTTACCCAGATATCTATGAGTGTTCATGGCTCTTCGACAAAAGAAGAATTTGAGATCGTTAAGTTTGTTGAGAACAACGCCCCATTTTCTATATTACTAGGAAAAACCTGGATTGAGAAAGATCAGATATGAAGGAAACAAGAAGAGGAGGATATAGAACAGAAAAAAAAGAACTAAGAGATTTCATGGCTAGGAGAATAGTGCACTTACTGGAAGAACACGAGAACTAGTTGAAGCTACTAAAGACCAAAGATATGGATGTCAAATTTGGAAGGACGCATGAAGACTGGATACACCTGTCTGTACAAGAGAGTAGAGCACCTACCCCAGAAAGAGAAGAAGTATTACCCTTGAACCCTATGAAAGAACCTCCACAGTGAGATGTTATCATGCCAAGAGGAGATAAGAACGATAATGGAAAGAGGAAACTAGTGATTCATATCACAGAAAAGAAGGCCAAAAAAATCAATAAGAAGAGGGAAAAGTCAAAAAAATTGCAAGAAGTTCCAGAGAATACTTTGCAGAAGAAAGGTTTCCAGAACTCAAACTTCATCGGAATATCAGTACAACATAGATTGACACTTCGCCATGATGAAGAAATGTGACCGTTGGAGGCAATATGATCGTTCAATCAACACTCCTTAATTATTAGAATGTAGTTATGGCCTGAAAGTTCACCATTGGACTGTTGGGACCATGCCATAATGGATGGAATTGCATTGAATAAGGATTTGCAACCCATTGAAAGAAACAGTTACGACAATATCTATTTATCCCATCGAGCATTGAACCGAGAACACTTTTTCCAATTATGATTATCTGAGCCTGCAGATAACTAGTTGATTTTGCGCAGTGATCAGTGAGACCTCGCCATCCATTCTATTACATTGAGTATTGTTCACCAACCCAAGATATCAGATCTTGAGTGTGCATGTCGGACATAATTAGCGTAGCATAAAAATCCATCGAAGAGATTCCAATAGACCTCATGGAAGAGAAGGTGATGTCTGCAGGCATCCAAGCCTCATCAACGTGAGGAGTGCAATCCTCCCTGTCGATTGTTCATGGATCTGGACCATCCCAAGATGCGACCAAGAAAATAACCAAGCATCGTGATGACTTGGTGAATGTGAAGCTATTTCCATCCATCCTACCCAACTACATCCCACCCCTGGCCAGTGTGGTGAGTCGTGATAATGTCCCGAGGGACTTCGACTACACAGTCATCACTGCGTACCTCCTGAAGGGAATACAAGTATTCAAACTGTAGTTGGAGAGGATTCCAACCTTGAAGATCAATTACTATAACCTAGGAGACCGCAAGAGCTATGGCATGCTCGTACCTCAAAAATATTTGACCAATACCAAGGGGAAGAAGTTGAATATCATCCCCCAACTGTGGACTATGGACATCGTGAGGTCCACTATCTTGAACTTGATGAAGATACCACATTTTGGAAGGCACCAGGAGGTTAACACGTCGGATAAGATTTTGTTGGCATGCTTCCATGGTAGGTATCTATGGTTAGATAGACGCATCATCGTCGATCTGACACTGATCCATAGGATCATTGAATTGAGCATGCAGGGACCATACCCACAAAACATTTATCCAGGGAAGGTTGTAGACTGCACATAAGATCAAAGACACCTACTATGATGTAGAGAAAGGGACATGAGGCTAAAAGGTAGCCTCCATTCAAAATGGCGTAGTGCACCTTGATTTCCAGTTGATTGCTAGTAAGCTAGTCTGAAAGAACAGACCCACGTAGGTCACAAGGTTTGTCATTAACCTCATTGGAAAATGCATGGAAGGAATATAGATGAACTGATCTAGTTACCTCATCAATCAGTTAGAACTAAATTGTCGCAAAGCTCAGAGTCAAGACTATGAGTTCCATTTTAGCTGGATGATGATCCTCATCGCATTCACTGCTTGGGAGATGTCGAAAAGTGCGACCTTCCCTAACATTGAGTCATTCGAGCCACTAGTTGTGAAGTTCACTATGCTTTGGTATTCGAGCAATATGGGGAAACAATGGCAGTTGAACATTGTATTCCATACCTACTACCTACAGCTGAAGAGGGATATTGAGTCTTTCCCTTGTATGACGTCAAATACCCTGGATAGGTCCAGGCCCCTTATGAAGTTTTGTGTAGATAGGCATTTTATTTATATTACTGCGTGTGCAGATGAAAGTAAAGAAGAGCTTTAGTCCCACTACAAGCTCACAGAGGAGGACCTGGAAGAATTCACTAAGGAATGGCCTACATATTTCCTTATACTAGTTTATTAGGAAGCACTGTCGGATCCCAACCTCATTGGAAGTCTAGTGGTTAATCACGAAGAGTATGATGCACCTAGCAGTAGCAGGAAGAAAAAGAAGGAATATGTACATGAAATACACAACACATTAGAAGAGACTACATCAGATTCACCTAACGAAGGAGGAGACGAATAAGTGGACAAAGAAGAGAAAGAAGTGGAAGAAGACAAGCCGAAGCAAGGCGAATTAACATTGCCTAGGAACCCCCTTGAAGAGGCAAAGACATCCAAGAAAAAAAAAAATTTCCCCAACAAAACCTACATCACGGAAGCAGTCCAAAGAGAGTAAGTTGAAGCTGCAAACTGCACTCATGGTTGATGACTTCGAATTCATTATCGTATTTGTATCAAATGCCTCAGAAGATATTTTGCAGATAAATTAAGCCAAACAAGAAATTATGTATGGAAAGATTGAAGCAGAACTGAGAGGAGTACAACAATCCCTTCACTCCAGCTGTGTAGTGTCCACTGTGCCCTCACCACCAAAAGAACCAGAGTTGGGAGATGAGCCTTCCCAACTCCACAGAATAGCTGATGTGACCGAATCTCACCTTCGTCATGTAAAGGAAGAAAAAGAATAGGACACATGGCCCTGAAGCAAGCACAAGAGGAAATCATAGAGCAACGCCGAGTTGCACAACAAGAGAAGGACGACCTACAAGTAAAGTTCGAAGAGGATAGAGAACATATCCAATAGGAGAAATAACAGCTGCTCACGAAGCATGTTGGAGTTAAAGAAGCAGTTTGTAGAGCACTTTGCTCTATGACGGGGTTAGAGAAAAAAGAGGAAGACCCGGTGGAGAGTCACGTGGAAAATCTTGTAGAAGCCATTCAACAGCTTCAACAGAGAATAGCAGAACTGGAGCTACAAACAGTGCCAAGCACTCCACAGGAAGTGTGAGACTAAAGAGAAGAAATTGCCCAGAGCATAGTTGAAAGGATCAAAGCATTAGCCATAGAATGTAAACAACTAAGCAGTCACAATGCACAAACTTATGAGCGCCTTACCGAGGACCCTAAACTGAAAACACTGAAGTCGTAGCTCCAGGAAGAAAAGAAGAAAGCAACAACAATACAAGCACAGTTAAATCCCTTGTCAATGGTCAAGTGAATGAAAAGATCCCAAGAACAACACACCACTCATCAACATGTCCATGCCATACAAACAAAAGTCATGGAAGTGAATCAGAAGCTCCAACCAGTCTAGGATGTAGCTTGCCTACTTTTTGAGGAGATTGAAGGCCGAGGAGCAAAGCTGGAATGAGTAGTCACTTGGGTAGAACAATGCTTAGAAGGACCTATGAACGAGGCAGGTATTCAAGAGTTTGTCGAGCAGGAGGCCTTGGTGCAGCAATAGGTTGAAGCAGCTCGAGCCTTTTGAGGAAGAGTTACCCAGACCAGAGTGACTCAGAGTGACATGTGAGTGTTGGGGGCCTCTTGACCAAGTTTTGGAGATCCTTGGTCATGTTTGACCTCTTTTGGGACTTTGACAGGCTAGTCGAAGGTGAAGAGAAAGTCGAAGCGGAGATCGTAGGATCTCGGCCCCTTTTTAGGGAAGTTTTGGGATTAGGGTTTATGTAACGGGTATGGGATGTCGGCCCATGGGTTTAACCATGTTTGGTCCCATTTTGTAATGTATAAATAGATATCTAGGTGATGTAGGAAGAGGCCAATGTGCTAAGTGTGAATAGTTGTGGATGCTTTGTGCATACGATGTGTTAAGAACTTGCAGAGCTAAGTGCAAGTGATTGTAAGAATCTTGTGTATAGATAGTAAGAAGGATTTGTGCTTAAACCTAGCTTGGGGAAGGAGGATTTGGCGAGGTGCATGCAAATATCCTATCCTCTGCGGAGTAGGGTTTTGATGCTCTATGCTTGTAGAATATTGAGAAAATATAATAAACAAGAGAAGAGTTGGTGGACGTATCCCCACACTGGAGTGAACCACGTATATCCTTTGTTATGGTTTCTTTGTGCATTCTGATTATTGTCTTATGTATATAATTTAAGCTTAAGTGCAGTAATGAATGTTTAGATGAATCTAGTATGATAGCTTAGTGATTAAATGATGTGAATAAATGCTAGATATGATCTTTTTCCATGTGCTAAATGCTATATCTGTTAGATCTGGTAGAATACTGCATTGTTTTGTAATTAGGGTTTGGATCTATGATGTGAATAAGGGTTAATTAATGATGAATGTTAATTGCTAAGTGATTTTTAAAGTGGTATAATCACAGATCTGTGTCTCAGCTAGGTTGCAGACATTTGAGTCCTACAACCATCGCTGCCTCTATCTCGGGTGAGACTTCATATGCTTTGCAGGTGCTGCCGAAAGGGCTGGTAGTTAGGTTTTTTTTGGTGCGTTGTTGAAGCGTTGAACCTTGGTTCTACCCCTGTGCCAAAACCACTCGATGGTTGGGTCCTTATGAGGTAGTCACCATGTATGATAATGGGGCTTTTAAGATCAAAACAATTGACGATGGACAAGTGTCCTTCGTAGTAAATGGACATCGATTCAAACTTTATCACAGACCCATTTCCAAAGAATATATTCTATAGGTAATGTCAACTAACAAGGCATTGGCCTTAGTAGATGGGGAAGTTTCCCCCTGTTCTTGATACTTTTTCTGAATTTTTGACTGTACATATGTAAATAATTTGATGTTGATAGACAATTCTAGAGATTTCTGCAGGTATTTATTCCACCAAGAGTAGACAATTTCAAGGAGACATAAAGGGAATTATTTTACTTCAGAAAAAATGTTTCTATATTTGAACCTTGTTGTCTACTAAGCATCAATTGAATAATGACTTGTTGTAATTAGCCGCATTTTTGCAAACATTTCCATCTTCTTTTTCTTAAGGCATATTTAATGGAAGTTTCTCTTAACCTCCACCACTAGAGGATATAAGGAAGTGATACTTTGACTATCAAACTTAGAGGTTACTCGTACAGTTTCCCCAAGAACCCTGAGTAAGTGAGTAAAGTATATTTATTAAAGAGTAACAAGGAGGTATGATTAGCAATTAGCCATGGAAACATCACAATAACTTAAAAAAGAAGAAAGTGAGTTGAGTCTAAAAATACATTTAAGTTCTTTCCCAATGGTACCATCCACTACACACTAAAAATACTTGATTATACCATATCTTTAGATAGGATACGTTTCCTTAAGTACCCTTTATGTTAGGACAATATCTAAGGAATACATAAAGGAGAGTCATCCTCTAACATAAATACCATCCCAATCTAAAATAAATAAATAAATTCAGAGTTGTCTCCCCATCTTCTTGCACAAATCAATCTTTATATTAAAATCTTAAATGATGGTGGACCAGTATTTGAGGTTGTAAGAGGATAACCTGCTAGGATACTGAACAGGTCTATTGACAATAGGTACCAGCCTATGGTATGACTAGGTAAACCCATCGGAGTAGTGAACAGGCTTGATGGAAATGGGGAATTATACCTAGCGAGGATGATAATATGACAAAAAAATAATAAAATTCCTAAATATTAAACTTGTTCTGATGTATAACATTACTTGTAGAAAAATATCACAAGAAGTATGTATGGTTAAGCTAAGTTTAATGAACTCCATCAATTTTTCATTGGGAACTAACTTTAATACTATCTTAAGACTCTCTCACCTACCTCTTCTTAACTATATGTAGGATGTTTTATCCTATAGGTAGGGTCATATTATAACCGTCTCATCAGACCGATATGTGAAATTTATCTCTACACTTAACAAGTTGTAAATCTTAGGCTATTGGGAGATTTGACTAGTTCCCTATATATTTTATTATGAGGTGTCACAATACTTAGGAGTGGGGGAGGGGTTTCATGAGCTGACAAATAACAAAACTTCCTATCTATAATCCATGAGAAGAAGAAGTAGAATCTTTTTAAAAAATTTGTACATTGTTTTCATGATATGGACTATTATATCAACAATTATTTTTTTATTGAAATGCTAAATTCATTGTGTGTTATAAGCCTATTATACATTTCTTCGACAGACCGCTCAACTGGTTCTTTTTTACAATTACAGACTGTTAAAAAAGTCACTACAGATTTCTGTTACATGCCTTGAGACAGAGGAATAGATTGTTTATAATGTGAAAGCACGATGATAAGGCGAGAAACAATGGATCACTCTTATCATGTTTATGCTCTTGTTCACCATGACTATCAGAAGTTCCCAAGATGAGTGCTATGGGAAAACATCCATTACAATACGAACAAATTCCATTTTGCAGAGGAGTACCATATGAAGTGCCATATGGAGTGTCATTTGGAAGACCATATGGGGTGCCATATATATGATTGGATGACACGCCGTATGAAGGATCTAATGAGGTGTGCACACACTGTAAGTGACTACGATTGTAGGTAAAACATGGATCGCTTGAATTAATATGCTTGTTCATTGGTAAGATGAGATGAATTGCATGGCATATTGTTCAAATTTATTTGGAAATTAAATTATATGATTTCTAATGCATTTTTATGATCAAATGTCCAAGTCGAATACTTGTACATTGATCTATTTCTCACAATGATTACAATTCCCTCCAAAGGACACCCTTCAAAATTCAAATTCGGTGCAGTCATAGTCACACATGGCAATCATGTGTGATGAACTCGCCCACAAATTCAACCATTTCCACCTTCAGTGCATTCAAAATCGGAGGGTTAGCTCCAATTTCCATTTCACTCATGCATTCTTGTTGTGGCATGCCCATCCTCTGCCCAATTCCTCCCTTCTTCTCATCCTCTGCACTATAACCATGCCTAAACACTATGATCACTCCTCATATGTCGAGCTCCTGGCCATTCCCAAATTTGCAAAGTGTAGGGAGATTTTCCTTCCTGCAGGGTGGGGACCGTTCTTGGCCTGTCTGCAGGTCCACGATGATGGTGTTTCACTACAATTATCCCTTGGGTTCGATGAGAGGATGGTGCGCGTAGGGTCTCTGAGGATTCAATTTACTCAGCCACAAAACTACCACAGGTTGGAGATCATTGGTTCAAGCATCACCAATTTCCATGACTAAGCTACAACAGAGTTTTTAAGCCTAAGTTTTGGAATTTTTATGGAGCTAAGGGGGACTCCAAAGAATCGATTAAGGATGAGATGATTAATTCCATGATCTTCATTACCAGAATTATTAGTTGTGAAGGTAGATACTCTGTTTTCAAAGCTTTCCATTTTCGTCTATTATCTCATTTTGAATTTAATAAGCCCCTAAATGTTCCTTTATACTTCTTGAAAAGTCTTGAAAAAATGTTCTCCCAAGTATGAAAGAATGTGGCCAATCCTCATAACAGTCTATTCCACCAAGGCCTCATCAAATTGCTTGTCATAACCAAATTAACAAAACATGGGAAGACATGGGATGAATTCCTTTATCAATTATCAAACCCCCATCTCACAGTCAAGGCCAGAAAGAAATCACTTGATTTAGGGATTTCTACTCCATCCAAGCCTCTTTCTCCAAAGACTCCAAAACCTCCCACTAAAACTATCTCTCTGTCTGAACAAAATACCAAGAAACTTATTGATTCCCCTACAGCCTCATCGAGCAAGAAAACTAAAAAACCTATTGACAATTCTCTAATTCCCTCAACACCTATTGATCCTCAATCCAAAAAGTTACAAGAGGCAATTCAACAATATTTCCCTTTAGTCCCTACGAATAGAAGAGGATCCAATCGGTTCAAAGGGGGATATTTTTTAAAAGTACCCGAAGTGCAAGTGGAAATCCTAATATAAAACCCCCAAGCACTTCATATCCTATCCAAGTATCCTTCGATCATGAAAGCCCCCATACAATACTCAGGGAAGTTTATGCAGAAGAGTTGGAGCCTGATAGAGAAATAAAATCTGAACCTATTCCCTCTCTCAAGCACTCTATTACTCCTACCTCGTAGATTCCTACATCAACTTCCAAAGATGATAGACCCTCTACATCCATCAAGGGATCCAAGCCCTCCTATGAGACATCTAATCATACTCCAGTTATTGAAAAATTACAACAAGAAAATGTTTAGGTTTTTCAAGAGTTGGAAGAGCGAAAGACTATGGATAGACATCTCCACCATGACAATGCAGTATTACAAGAAAAAGTGAATTCCCTCCAATGATTGGTTGATCAAATGAAAAATGACAATAATAGCCTCCAGGCACAATTGAAACATTGTAAGAGGCACAAGAAAAAGTCTTCAGAACAAGAGGGAGAAGATTCTAAAGCTAATCCACCCCCTCCTTTGCGAGTCTATTTATGTTGGGTAATTCATTTGTGTTTGTAGTGGGACCTGCAAATCCTTAGGAGTGGGGGTAATGTTGGGTTCGTATTTTTACCATTTTATTGTGATGGTTGAATCATTTTTGCACCGATACCATATATTCTATTAACCATTTTGAAGGAGTTTTCAAAGGATTTTATATCAATTCATCATGGATTTATATCAGGTATGTGTAATCAATGTTTTACAATGTTTTTGAGCTAAATTCAGTTCGATTTTATGTTTATAAGGATCTGATGTGTGATATTTGTGTAACAGGGATAATTCACAGTCTGAGCCTCCATCCGGTACCTTGTCCTACACTTCATCCAACACCCCATCCGGTACGCAATCTGACACTCCATTCGACATGTGATCCAACACTCGGAGCGCAAAGGTGTTGGCGGTTGGTACAATGGTGGCCTATGATGGGTGAATCATCAACCTGGGTTTTGTGCCCCCTCATGGCCTCTAGCTATAGAGATCATGACATCTCAGATTGGGATGTTATGCTGATCGTTGAGTGGCTCACAGATTTTCTAGAAGCCAAAAGATGTTAGAGCACATTTAATGGATTTTCCATTTTTAGAGGAGGTTGACCCTTCCAATGGTCGACCTCTCGAACTATAATACTCCTATAAATACCACTAGAAGTGGAAAGACCACAGAAGAGAGACAACATTTTAAGAAGAAGTTTTCATTTTGTAATTCAGACATATTTTGAAAACTTGTGTTCCAAGACTGCGTTTTTTAACTAAAGACAAAATTGTATTGATTTGAGCCTGTGTTTTACCGTTGAAGAGAAGCCACGACCTACTGGGGGGGGCACTAGTGGTCTGGGTAACTGTATAGATAGATATATCATGTATTTCATTTTCTTAGCTAGAATTTACTTCATTTCTTTGTTGTATGTATCTTTTAGTTTTAATTATTGTGCATGTTGATTGTAATTTAATTGTCTAATTCATCTTTTGCAGATTTTTGATAGGAGTTGGTTATTTGTCATGATATGTTTCTTGTTTCTTAAAACTTTGCCTACAAGCTACTAACTTAGATGATGTATTGAAGTTTTAAATTGGTTTCTGCAAATTAAAATAGAGTAGTATGTAAAAAGAGGATTAGTATAGACAAAGTTTTAATTTAGGATTATTTGCAAGCTTCGATGGATTAATAATTTCAAGTTTTATTAGTTGTGATCAAGCTAGATTTAATTCTCAGTTTAGTTATGTTTGTTGGAAGATTGGTTGTTGTCATTGATGTCAACCCTAGTCATGGGTTTTGGACCAGAATATTGATGAAGTTATTTGGACATGAAGGAAAATGAAAATGAAGATACAACATCCATGGATGGATAGTATACATCATGCCCTTTCCGGTGGTATGTGGCACGTCACGTGGATCC
>JASDQU011314305.1:0-22071 GCA_032191745.1 Picea mariana
CCATCAGCATCCCTCTTTTTATTTAAAATCCACTTAAATCTAACAATCTTCATATTGGAAGGTAAAGGAAAACTACCATGTGATGTTCTCCATCGGGGAATTGTACTCCTCTTTCATAGCTTCATGCCCATGGGGGTTACCTTCAAAATCTACATAAGAATGAGGGTTTGATCCAAGTACCATATAACAATAAATAGGAAGCAAAGGCTCCATGGCAGTAATATCTTGCAGAGGCTCCACAAACTGAGATATGGTTCTCAGTGGATTTGCAGGATCACCCACTAGATCACCTATTGCTTGAAGAGTTTCTTGTGCCCATCATGTTAGATTCTCTAGACCTGTAGCTTCTTGTTGTTGATTAGAAATATCAAATATATTGTATTCAGATATCTAATTAAAATTCTGATCGGAAGAAGTCTCATAAATTTCTGCAACTAGTGGCAGTGGAGATGGAGGTGTGGATTTCTCCGAAAGTACATGTGAAGGACCCTCTTTAAAATTAAAACTCCTATGAATGAATAGTATATCTGAATTAGAATATAATAACATGTATCCCTTTTCTCCTTATTGATATCCCAAAAAAAATCACTCACTTTGAGCTTCCATAGCTTTCCTCCTATCCTAAGGGATCCTAACCCATGCATGGGAACCGAAAATTATGAAGTGAGTGACTTCCAGTTTCTTCCCACTCCAAGCCTCATATGGAGTGATTCCCTTGAATTATTTATGAGGAAATATATTATGAATGTATACTACATAGTTTATAGCTTTAACACATAAATTTGGAGGTAGTGTTCTATCTTGTAACATACAGTTGACCATCTCTTTCAATGTCCTATTC
The DNA here is from genome assembly GCA_032191745.1 of Picea mariana. Lineage (NCBI taxonomy): Eukaryota > Viridiplantae > Streptophyta > Pinopsida > Pinales > Pinaceae > Picea > Picea mariana. The sequence goes on from JASDQU011314305.1 coordinate 842, forward strand.
TTTCTCTTTGCTACCCCATTATGTTCTGAAGTATATGGAACTGTGTGTTGCAAATATATACATGCTTATGAATGAATATGCTCAATATCCATATTCACATAGTCTCCTCCATTTTCTATATGAAGCTTCTTAATCTTTTTCCATGGTTGATTCTCAACTAGATGCTTGAAATCTTTATGACACTCAAACACCTCAGATTGTAACTTGAGAAAGTAGACCCATGTATATCTTGAAAAATCATCAATGAAAGTAATAAAATACTTAGCTTTATTGATCGATGGGAGTGGGAAAGGACCTATAATGTCACTATGAACCATCTCTAGAAGTGATGATGCCCTCCATGCTTTGCCTGTGTTGAAATTCTCCTCAAGATGTTTACCTAGTATGCAGCCTTATCAAACTCCCAAGTTCATTAGATAATATTGTATGGAAGAATTATTTGCTATGGTATCATGATCGCCTATATTTAAGTAATAATTCTCAACCCAAACATAAGGTCCTTCTGAAATTGCACACTTCTCCTATAGGAGAACATTCAGGATTCTTGGAAACATACCACGAGATCAAGAAGGATTTTTCTAGGAAGGTCTTAAAACTGATGTTCAAAAGTTTGTTTTTGAATGTTTCGTATTCCAACAGAATAAGGGAGAGAAAATCAATATTCCAGGCCTCCTACAACCATTAGTTGTACCAGGTCAACGTTAGGAATAATTTTCAATGGATTTTATTACAAGTTTACCCAAATCCGAAGGAAATACTATCATCATGGTAGTAGGATTGAATGACAAAGTATGCTCATTTTTTCTCTCCTTCTCATCCTTTTAAAAAAAATACAATAGTTCCCCAGATGAGGTGATATCGGGCAGCATGTGCTCACAAGACACGGAGAGGCCAATCGGCCAGCTAGTTGGTGCTCGCAGGTACCAACACGTCCCATCCCCCTCCAGGCATTTCACCTCACAATTTAAGTCTCCACGCTGCCACCATGTTGAACCTTCACGCCAGAAGACCGTCGCACGAGTTGGAGAACTTGCAGGGTGAAAGCGTGCATGGAGAGATGCATGTCACCTCAGCGGTCACCTCTCTATCTCGGACCAGGAGCCCTCATAGCCGAAATCAAGGGCATTTTCACTCTAACAACTCTTGACGCCTCCCCTCCTCCTCATAGGTTTATGTTGATATTCAATCTCTGTGCATCCACCCTCCCAGCGATGACATCCCTTATGCCACGCATGAGAGGCAAGTCTAGAAGAGGGGCAACCTGGTACACATCCAAGGGTAGGAAAATGCCAAATTCGACCCACCTCTCGGACACTGAAATGCCTTGCGTTGATATCCCTCCAATTTTTTACGCTCTTCCTGTCTTGCATCCTTTTTTGGCTCATGCTCTAGTAGAGATGCAGCTTGAAGCCACTCAAGAACTCTCGCCTCTATCAAATGAGTATGGCTATCGGGTTGAATGGTTCGACGCCTTCGGGAACTCTCTGGGCTACGCACCACCCCCACCCTCTCCTCCTCCACCGAGACAACCTCCTCCTGCCTTCAACCTATCGCACTACCTTTCTGAAGCCACCTATGCCACTCCGAGGGATTCCCCATTTCGTCCCCCTTGCTACAACCATGCTAACCAGGAAGAGATTACTTAGGGTTTGAGCGATTTGGCCAAAGGACAACAAGATATTAAAACAACCCTCAAGGATTTGCAAATGCAGGATGAAGAACAAAGGAGTAGAGTGGACAAACTTCTACTCTTCCTCCAAGACCTCAGGCAAGCGAGCGCAGAACGAGACAAGGGAAAGCTAAAGAATTCCCAAGTCTTCGTAGGCCCTTCCTATGGTCCAAGTCTCTGAAAAGTTCTCTTTTTCTAGTCTTATACTCCATGTTTTTCCAGTTTGTTAGGAAAAAGTATAGACAGTCAGCTCTACTTAGACAGTTAGCTCTGCTTAGATTAAATTTCAGACATCCCAGGGCCCTATGCGGCATAGTATGTTTTCTCAGCACACTCACTTATGTTTATTTTTGGACAGGTGGCATCAGTTTTTGGACAAGTGTCATTAATTTTTTTAGCCAGGGCCAATAGTGGTTTCCCAGCCGGGTACTGTTGAGACCTAGAACAGACAGTCTATAAATTTTTAGAAGGCTCTAATACTATTAATAACTTACAAAAAAAAATACAATAGTTGCAACATTCATCGAAATTGTTCAAAAGCGACATGGAGTCCCCAAGATTATTTTAAGCGGAAAAGATCAAATTTTCATTAGAAAATTTTGGACTGAATTATTTTCTTGTTTGGGTACTCAATTGACTCACAACTCATCTTACCATCCTCAATCTGATGGAAAAAATGGGATTGTGAATAAATGTCTAGAAGGATATCTTCATTTATTTGCATCTAATAAACATACACAATCGGTAAATTGGTTTCCCTTGGAGGAATGGTGGTACATCACATTTTTCCATACGTCATCAAAAATTTCCCCATTTCTGGCACTTTATAGATATCATCCTCCATCCATTGCATCACCCTTGAAAGGGAATACAAAGATTCAAGCAGTGGAGGACCACATAGGGAACCAACAAGAGGTTCTCAAGCTACTGAATAACAACTTGGTTATGGCACAAAATAGGATGAAACAACAAGCACATTGACATCACAGTGAAAGGGAATTTGAAGTGGGGGATTGCGTATTGCGTGAAACAGATGTACCTCAAGCAACAAAATAAGGACAATAATTTATCACCCAAATATTATGGCCCCTATAAGGTTTTGCAAAGCATTGGAAGTATGGATTACAAATTGTATTTGCTCCATCTTCAAGTGTACATCTAGTCTTCCATGTTTCTTGCTTAAAGAAGGTCATCGTCAACAAGATCCCAGTCAAAAATATTTTACCAAAGATTGAAGAAGGGATATCATACTGGAACTAGAAACAATCCTTGAAACAAGGAATAATTAATTGAGAAATTGATCAATTACATAATACCTCGTCAAATGGAAGAACCTACTAGTGGAAGAGGTGACATGGGAAGATGATTTCTTCTTGCAAAAGTACTCGTGGTTAGTCAAGTCTTGAGGAAAACACTTGTTTTAAGGGAAGGAGCATGTTAAGCCCTGGAAAAATACCCATGTTATGTATAAAACACCTTATTAATCCCCTTATTGAATTATTACATTTCTTGTGTTATATTTGTATGTAGGTTGCCAGAACCCCTTCATTGCACCCTTTCATTATAATTGTACTTGTTTTCTCCTATATATATACCAAGGAGACCAAGTATAAGGATATTCATATCTCATCTTATACATTCAATATATTGTAAAGGGAGGTTTCCCCCTCGAATTGGACTATTACTCATTTATTTTTTATCTTTATCGAGGCATTGGTTCATAACAGAAGCTCTCTTGTAATATTTTTCTTTTTGCATTAATAAATTGCCTCAAGTGGTTGCATTTCCTAGGGCCGTGGATGATTCCCCCCAAGGGTTTTACCACATAAAAACATCGGTGTGTTGATATTTGATCTAGTTGTGTGATTATTTACTAAAGGTGTTCGTCCTCTGTTGGAATACCTGTGTTGTCAAACATGGTATCAGAGTGTATTTGAAGACCTGCTCCTATTGTAGATCGAGATCTTGAAGCCATATTGTCACATCTATTGTTTCTACCATTTTTGTGCATTTATGGGATAAGAGGACTATTCCATTGTGTCCAAAGCACTTTTTTTAGTTAGTAACACTTTTCGTTTCACTCCAAAAGGTTTTTTTTTTCCCAAGATGTAAGCATTTTGATCAGATCCGAAGGTATAAAGTATGATTACAGCCTTTTAAAAATTTTATTAGAGAGATAAAATTTTGGTTTTCTGTTTTTTTACATGTTTCTACTCTTTCCAGTCTGTGTATTCTCTTTTCCTTGTGCTCTGTGTGATCTTAGAAAATAAAAAATAGAGCAGAAGGTGTTTTCATGTTTATGTATGCTCTTTATCGTGCGCTTTGTGTGATCTCGATAAATAAAAAATAGAGGGTAAACTTGCATTTTCCGGGTAATATAATCGAGTCCTAACCCTTGTTGTTGTCTACAAACACTCCAAGACCATCTTCCACAACAACAACAACAACAACCTCAATCCTCCTTCTTAAGATTATAATGTGTTTTGCACTAGTTCACTTGGTTAAAAGTTGTTTTATTAAGTAAGAGGTCTTGAGTTCAAATCTCTTTTTTGTTTTTGTTTTTTTTGTTTTTTAAGTTCATTCATTCATTGTAAAGTGCATTTCACTTGATTATAAAAGTGAATCAATATTAAATAACTTCAATATTTTATTTTAAGTTATTTGTTTTACATGCAACTTTCATTTATAAAGTAACTTCATTGTAAAAGTGATTCTCATTTGTTCTATAAAAGTGGGTCACTTCATAAGCAACTTATTTGTAAAAGTAAGATTATAGGAAAAGTTACATAAGGAGGAGCATCACCACGTGGACCAACTTCTACTTGTCACATGGCTCTTTGGTTACCATTTATGCATTTTTTTAAAAGGACATAACTTTCACATCCGAAGCCTGTTTTCAGTGTCGATGTTTTTTAAACAACCTATTTTTTCGAGAGATTTCCATACAAATCATATTTTTTTTCTTTTAAATACATATTAACTTCATATTTTAATATGGATTCTCCCAACGATATTTTTCTTACTAGTACCAACTACTTCTTATGGATATCCCATATGGAGAATGTACTAAGAAGTAAAGCATTGTATCAAATTACCTTGGGAATAGAACAAGCCCCCCTATGATTATGAAAAGAAATTCAAATGGGATAGTAAGAATGATGAATCACGTGGATTAATTAGAATGTCCATCTCTCCTAGTTTAAGGTTTCACCTTCAAGGAATTGATGGCTTAGATAAATCTTGGGAAAATCTTGAAGTTGTGTTTGGTAAACATTACTCCATCCCACAAGTTGAAAAATCAGTTAATGACTTTAGGTCCAAATGATTTTCCTTGCATTGAATATTAATTATCTAAGTTAAAAAGACTTATACTTTTATGTATGAACTACAAACTACATCTACAGGAAGATCAATGCATATAGTTTATTCTTCCTAATCTTGGTAGTGCATATTATGTGTTTGTATCTCCCTTTTATGTCATTAGAGAAGCTCTAGAGAATGCTTATAAAGAACCCTCTCTTGAGTCCTTTGTGATTCTCTGATTCAAGAACAAGATAATCTTGTGAAACTTGGATTGATTAGCATTGTAGGTACATCCAAAAAATATTTAGTGGTCGAGCATAAAGATAAATCCAAAAACCCAAGAAGCAACATCCTCGCCATAATAACAAGAAAAACAAGGGTCCCAAACCCTCTCCACTAGCTTCTTCTCCTAATGGTGACAAAGGATTAAAATCCAAAAGTAAGAAGATTGAAAGACATTGCAACTTTTGTGGGAAAGATGGTCATGTGGAGTCTAATGTTTAAAAATATGGAACCCTTAGAAACAACAATGAAGAAGCACAAAATCAATATTGATTCTTCTTCTTCTTTTTCTCATGGACATGCACTTCCTGCTTCTAGTTTCTCCTTCAATGCAACTTCTACTTCTTCTTCTTATGAGTGGCTTATTGATTCTATAGCATCTTATCATAGGGATAAGGATAAAGCCATCTTTTTTTCTCTTAATGAATGTAACACCAAGAAAATATTTGTCGGTGATGATAGATCTCTTAGTGTTGTAGGTTTTGGAATAGTTCCGGTATATAATGGTCATTTCAATGATGTATTATGTGTTCCAAGACTTTCCTACAACCTTCTATTAGTGTATCAGATCACTCATTCAGGTGAAGGTAAAACGTTAAAATTTTCACCTCACCAAGTTGTAATCAAGTATTTAAAATATCCTAAGCATGTACTCGCAACTGGAATTGATGATGATATTACCAAGTTGTACAATTTTGACCATATTGGGTCATCATATTTTCCATCATTTTTTATTGCTCATAGCGATGACTTGAGAAAAAATTGACATGAGCAGTTTGGTCATCTAAACTATCGCTCATCGCAACAACTATGTAATCAACAGATGGTGACTGGTGTTCCTCTTGTTTCTTGCATAGATGGTGTTTATGTCAGTTGTGTTCTTTAAAAACATCGTCGGGACAATTTTAACAAACGTGCCTCTTGGCATGCTTCAGCCCATGTGCATCTTGTTCACAGTGATTTGTGTGGTCCACTTTCTTCTCCTTCTTTCTCTGCGTACAATTATTTCCTAACTTTCATTGATGACTTCTCTAAATGCACATGGGTTTACTTCTTAAAACTTAAGAGCGAAGTGTTTGACAATTTTTTGGCCTACAAGGCCCTTGTAGTAAAACAATATGGACATTACCTTCAAAGGTTAAGAACTAATAATGGAGGTGAATATGTGAACAATGAATTTACAAGTTACTGCATTGCACAAGGAATTCAAATGCAACATATTGTTCCATATACACCACAACAAAATGGTGTCGTTGAAAGAAATAATCACACATTAAAAGAAATGGCTAATTGTATGATCCAATCTAAAGGATTAAGTATTCATTATTGGGCAGAAGCCATTAACTATGCAAATTACATAGTAAATCGCACTCCCAAAAAAGCTCTAAAAAATATAACACTAAAAGAAGCATGGAATAAAATTAATCTAGATGTAATCCACTTCAATGTATTTTGGCAATGTAACATGGGCTCACATTCCTGATGAGAAAATGAAATCTTTAAAGCCTAAAAGTGAAAAGTGTATTTTTGTTGGATATACTAAAGACGTCAAAAGTTACATACTTCTTCAACCTCACTCCAATGAAATTATTATTAGAAGAGATGTTAAATTTGATGAAAATCTCTTGGCCTACGAGCCTAATTCGGTGTTTGTACCTTCTTCGACCTGTGAGCCATCTTCGGTATTTGTGTTATATTTTGTTCCTACTCTGGTTTCTTCTTCTTCAGATGATGACAGTGAGGATGAAAATCCACCTTCTCCTTCCCACCTTCCTCTAGATGATTCCATTGAACATGAACCTGCACCAACACCACTACTTCCTAGATGGGTATGTTCAACATGAGAAGTAACTAATGATCTTAATGATAATCCTTCAGATCAGCATCAGACTCGTTCAAAGGTCCGACAAGCCTCTTCTATTTTGGCTCAAGTTTCAGAGACGCATGATCCAGAAACATTTGCAGAAGCTTCAAATAATCCATATTGGGACACAACAATGAATGAAGAGTATCGCTCTTTAATGGAAAACGATACTTGGGATCTTGTACCTCTTCCAAAAGGAAGAAAACTTGTCAGATGTAAATGGGTGTATAGAACTAAGTATGCATCAGATAGAAGTGTTGAAAGACATAAGGCTCCATTAGTTTCCAAAGGATTCTCCCAAGTTGAAGGCATTGAATATAATGAAACATTTTCCCCTGTAGCCAAAATGAATTCCATATGCCTTATTTTATCCCTTGCAGCCTAACATAAATGGGAGGTTCATTAGATGGATGTCAAATCCACCTTTTTTCATGGGGATTTGCAAGAATAAATCTACATGGAACAACCTCTTGGATATGTCCAGAATAACTCCATCCTTCTTTGTCGCCTTAAGAAATCTATTTATGGTCTTAAGCAAGCTCCTCGATCTTGGTATGCCAAAATGGACATATTTCTTCTTGATGCAATTCTAACCCCAATGTTTATACCAAGAAAGTATAAATTTGTCTCATAATCCATGTTCTTTATGTTGATCACCTTATCCTCACTGGTAATGACCCTATGCTTTTAACCCATGTGAAAACTAGACTTAAAAAGAAATTTGAAATGATAGACTTAAGCTATTTTCATTATTTCCTTAGCCTCCATGTATTTCAAACCAAGGAAGGAATATTTATTTTCTAGTATAAGTATGTTTGTTAGCTTCTTCGTTGCTTTCACATGGATGATTCTAATCCAACCCCTTCTCCCTTCTAGTCTAGATTCAAACTTTCCACCACTTGTACTTCCCCTAAAGTTGATGCCACCTTGTATGGTCAATTAGTTGGTAGCCTCTTATATTTGACTCATACATGTCTCTATATTTCCTTTGTTGTCGATCTTGTTTCTAGGTATATGAAAATACCCCATGAAAGCCATTGGAAAGCAGCTAAAAGGATACTTCGGTATGTATGGGGTACAATTCAGGGGGGACTCCTTTGTTGGTTGGTTTCACTGATTCAGATTGGAACGACGACCCTAATGATTGGAATTCTATTGCAGGTTATGATTTCATCCTTGGTTATGGACCTATCATGTGGGCCTATTGTTGATTCTTTTAATGGCAGCATGATTAGATTTCGCAAAGTATTGTGAAATTGTATGTTTTCTCCATTTGACTTCACCTTTACTCTCACGAGTAAAGTTTCTCCATTGAGTTTCTTTGATATACTTGATTGAGTTTTTTTGAAAAAAAAAAGGGGGGGGCTTTCCTAAGAAAATCATACATATATTGCTTGCATAACATGAATACTAACTCGGTTTTTAAGTTCCTCAATTTGAAAACAAGATGCAAACAAATGAAAACAATATGCAAGTGGAAAATACATATAAGTTTGGAAAATAAATTGTATTGCAATGTCTATTGTGTTTGGCACATTTCTTTACAAGTCATTTGATAAAAAATTGGTGGATCCAAAACATGGTCAAATGATATGTGTTATATTATGGTATGTGCAAATGATATAAGGTTCATTCTATATATTGAAACTTCATATAGAAAAATTTCATCGAACGCACTAACATTTATATCAATGGGACACAATGGCTTTATTAACATAATCCATGGTCGGTGGAAACGTTTAGCGTGGATATATATGCTAAGGTTTGCAACCCAGTTCATTTTCTTTGTAAACCCTCATTCTCATCGCCTAACACCTATGTGATTACTCCACTTAAAGTTTAGGCATGTGTTAATGGGCATCATGGTGGATTCGACCTACATACCTCACATTTAAACAGGTTGGTGAAGGATCAATGGTGGTTGTGTGGTGTTGTATTCTATACACACCACATCATTTTCCATATGGCAATGGATTCCAACTCAATTTTTCCACCATCCCACTTCGCATGCCTCAATAGCTCCTTATCGATTATGAGTTTAATGTCAGTGATTTGCTTCATCTCATATTCATTCTTATGATTGGTTTTGTTTGGCTTGAGGGATCTACTCAATCCGCAAAGCCAAAATAGTATGGTGGACGATGGCCTGTATCACCTTCGACCTGGTGATGGATTCAATTGTCCATCGACTTGGAGAATGTGATTATGGCTCAACTCTTTCATACACATGGTAAGCACTCTGATACGCCATGGTTAATTGTTCACTGTGTCTATGGTTTGGTTTAATTTGAGTATCTTAGCCAACTATCCCCATACCTAACACCTCTCTCAGTTTCCTCCTACCTTTTCACTACCCTAATCTTTCAACTGTCAAAAGACTTATATTATCATTCTACTATTTGTATGGATTATTGGATAAAATGTATGGTTGTATTATGAGCAAAGGTCGAGTTGTTTTTACCATAGATTGTCCCTAGGTCAATTCATTCGACCATACTCTAGTAATTTTTTCCCCTCGAACTCATATTTATCCACATAATGTTTTTGAGAAGTTTGTAGATGAATTCATGGAATAATATATGCATTCAACCTTTCCATATATCCTGAAGTTTGTGTTTGTATTTTTTTTTAAATCCATCTTCAATTTCGCAAGAATAATTACATGCCCATATATATATTCAGCTCTATATGTTGATAAATGGGTGCTCAAATTGTTTAACTCCATTTGTGTAATGCTTACAAAGACACTCGAAGAAGATTACAAGTGTTGAGTTTTGTTTTCAAAAAGTAATAGATGGTTGTATGAAGAATGTGTTGGGAAACATGCACCCTAGTTGAAACGAAATGTATCATTGTATCACATACTCTAAACCAATATGGATTTCATGGACTACATACATTTTCTTTTAAAAAATGTCAAGTCGCTTCCCTCACTATGTTATCCCAATATCCTTACCCGTTGGCTATGAAAATTTAGTTTTATTAAATGCATTTGATGTCTGTGTTCAATTGTAAAGAGAGATGAGTTGTTGAAGTATCACTTGCTTGCCTTTGGTTATTAGATTTAATTTGATTCATGGTTCTAGTTCGTGACATATAGGCAATCTTTTCAACAATGGATAATGTTTTTTATTGTTATATTTATATATGTGAAGGGATTCCCAACTACCAAGTCCAATGAACATAATTATGAAATGGGTTTATGTCTGGCCCGAGTTTTCATATTGAAACTAATGTTTGACTAATTTAATCTTCTTACAATTTTTGAAAAAGACAATGAATATGTATATTTGGACTGTTGAAGAAGTTTTTAAAGTTGTTGTAAACAGTGTAGTGTGAAGAGATAGTATACATACTCATTTTGATTTTGTATATGAGAAATGATGTTACATTTATGAATATAATGGTTATAAAGTATGGTATATGTTACATGCTTGTCATTGGTTATTTTGTTGCATGTGCATAATGGTGAATATTTGAAAATAGTCTTGAAAATCATAAGGTGTTTTGGAATCTGTTCTTCCATGATGAGTTTTATGGACAAGGGAGGCCCCCCTTTTGACTTTTTTTTGAATGCTATATTCCAAAACTTAGTTCAATTTTATATTTTCTTGTGCCTCTTCCCAAGTTGCTTGAGGTTATAAAATAGACCGTGGTCTATCCTTATGACCATGTATTAATAGTTAGTTAACATTTTTTGTTGATACAAATGTTGGAAGTTGCTAACCACCCTGGTGGAAAATTATATAAAAACTCAAGCCTCAGAAATCAGGGGATCATATTACACACTTGCTATGGTATGCATGAAGTAATTTTCTTGGTTTTAAATACATTCCTTTCATCTTTGCACTAGAATACTAGGGTCTAATATTTTTGTTGATAGCATGAGTTATTTTTTAAACAAAAAAATGGGAGGTCAAGTTCTGATCTTTTTGCTTGTGTAAGATATATTTTACTGTTTGGTCACTGAAGAAAAAATATTTCTTATGTTTCCACCATTAACTTGTCTAATTAATTCTTGGTTGCAAAGACTAATACCAACATCTAGAAATATTCACAGAAGCATGTTGCAACTTTATCAATCCAAAATATTTTGTTTGTCATTTACATAGTAGCCAAGCAATTTTGTAAATGCTAGCTATCTATTCAAGAACGTGTTTCTAGTCCAGAATTTTGTAGAAGAATGAAAGAGMTTTAAKATTGTTATTAAAATGTATCAACAAATAAGTATTTAATAAAGAATATTGGTTTTCCCATATTCAATWTTTTTTTTCTGGACTCATTTTCTTYTACTCATCTGAATGTTATTCTCTTTTAATTTCATATTTCATATTTCTTTCTTTTTTGATATGAACTTCGATTTTTGTTCTGGTTTAGTGTCATATGTTGGTATATTCATTTGATTTAATCATTGTTTCTATTGAAATATATTGCATAAACATTCAGAGTTGCAAGAGAATATCTTTTTGTGTTTTTATTATGTAAGTAGGTTTACATATGTGTGATGTTATGTTTGTAATATGTTTATAAAATATATTGTAAACATATTCTGTAATTTTGGTTTCTAAGTTATCTCGCCAAACATATCATGAAGGTAGAGATTATCTTAAGTTCAAGGCTATAAAATAATGGTGATCATTCCCACTTCCTTTTGGTTTAGCTGACCAAGAGGTCGAAAGGTTGACTTTAGGAACATTCATTTCTTCTTCAGAAAGAACAGACTATTGTTATTTCTTTAGCAAAAGTAGAGTACTAAGAAATAATTAATGCAATTCAAGAAGCCTTGTGGCTTCAACAGATCCTTTCATAGTTTGGATTCCAGTAGCAGCATTCGGCCACCCTCCTTCCTTCGATATATGTTAGGAGTTCAAGAAGTTTTCATTAAGTGGGGATAGGCTCTAATGCCTCCTTCCTTCTCCTATTGTGTTGCCTTTGTCAATCTTTCAATCCTATCCCAAGTTGTTCTTAAGGGGGGGTGTTAGGAAATTTAGACACTTAGGAGTTAGTTAATATATACTTGGTATAATGTGTTGTTAGGTTAAAGTGTGTTTCTTTAGTATGGATTTGTAATCTGACTATCACAATATTTTCCCAACATAGAGTGATCTGACTGTTCATATTCTCCTTGATCTTAACGACTACATTGATCTATGGCTTAGCACCCAATTGGTCCATGATCTTTATTTAAAGAGCATGGAGATTCATTTGTCAATGATCGATTGTGAGAAACGCTCTTGTAATATTTTTTATTTTGCATTAATAAATTGCCTCAAATGGATGCTTTGGATGGGGCCGTGGACATTTCCCCACGGGGGTTTGTTATCAAGGTATGTGTATGTGTGCAAAGCCTCCACAAGATACCTATATGTGTAACAATTAGAAGTTTCTACCATTGTCACCTAAGTAGATACTTCCCTCATTTTAGTGATGGAAGGAGGTCCAACACAAGGGAGGCTTCCCCAATGACCTCAATAGATCAAGTAGCAAGATTGGCCAATCCTACAGCCCCTTATCTTGGTCACTTAGATGTTAGGTCTAGGGAAATTTAAATAGGAAAATGAGGTAATATTTTCACTTGTACGAGACAATAAACAATCCAAAGAATAATATAAACAATTACCAAGTTATATAGCTCATTAATGACCTCTAGACACTAGATAATAAATAAAACCAATTGTAGTTGTAAATTTACAGAAGTAAGACAATGTATAGCAGAAATCAATGTTTTGTAACAAAAATAGGTAAAAGAACCTAGAAATACAACAATTGTGCATAATAATTAAGCCTTCAACATGTATAATAACATCAAACTGCTAGACAATGATTTTGACTATCTTTAGCCACATTTTTAAGCAAGTATGTAGCAAATAAATTTAACCCTAGTGGTTGTATAAAACATTTGTAACAACAACAATAAATAGAATTTGTTTGAAAAATGTAGAGTTAATAGAGTTAGTCAAATCGCTTGGAAAGAGAGAGTGCTAATTCTAAGAGTATTTTCACCACAAAGAGAGTTCTAGACTAGTGGCATTGACTTTATAGGGCTTATGGAGTCAGGCATGCAACACTTTCAAGAATGAACTATATGGTCAAGAAGAATGAGGTTTCAACCCTAAGGTGCAAATCCTTTTGAGACTTAGGATTAAAATATTCAAGAAAGATATTTCTAGGGTGAAAATCCTCTTGGGCCCTAGATGTCATCTTTCCTCTTCTTGATAATCTAGGTCAAGGATAAAAAATGACTCGGATACAAAATCTAAGGTGAAAATCCTATTGGGCCTTAGGCCTTTAAATCCTAGTAATAGATAAGGTCTCTTAATGTTTTCACCAAACTTGGACAAACAAAACTATTAAAGGTGAGAAAGACTTATGTCTCCTTCCTAGGGTTTTACTATAACAAAGTAACATGTTATAAGATAGAAATTATCAATTATATCATGAGAAAATTTATCAACTTAAAGAAAATTACTCACTTATCCAAGTCATTATGCCAAGAGAAACCGTAGTTGCAACAAGATATCATCAAAGAAATAAAATCATCCACAACAATCCTTCTCCAAAAGATGTGCACTAGATCCAAGAAGCCAAAGAGAGTGTAGCAATTTTTTTTAGAGCTCTCACTCACAAGCGTGAGGTAGGAAGTCATTATAAAAAATGAATCCAAGTGATTCCTCTATAAATATGGGGTAACCAATTACTAATTTTTTCACATAATAAAGTAAAATGTCAATGATCCATGCTAAAAGTGGGGTCGGCCCCTCAAAATATCCTATACAATAACAAAATAATGCAAAATGGCCATCATAAATCCACATGTGTGGTGACATCAAGCCTCCTATAGGTGAAGTAGGGCCTGCCAAGGCCATGTGTCATCATCCAATGTGCAAGCAAGGTGGGAAAATGCCATACCACCTCAAATCATCATGTGTTGTCCATGTGGCAAGCAAACCCCATCATCTCCATCAAACCCCTAGCACATGACGTCATCATCAAGCCCAACATCTAAGGTGAAGAATGTAGCATCTAAGGTGGAGAAGGGATCCATATCATATCTACATGTTATCCAAGCTGAACCAAGTACAATGTCCTCCATCAAGTGGTTGGGTAAAGTGTGGTTGCATTGTCCAAAGTATGGGCTTCATGCCCATAAGTGTTCCATCACGACCATATCTGTCAATATAAATCCCATCTATCCATCGTCCAAGGTCCATAAGATGTGAGAGCATGTATCTGAATGTGTCAATCCATCCAATGGCTCAATGCTCTACATCACATGTGCCATATCCTATGATAAAGGTACAACATCCTGGGTGAAATCCTAGGGCATCCTTCAAAGTACCATGTCATGTGCATCCAAATCAAAACAAAGTATGAAATCAAGTAAATCCAATGTTTGTAAATTATACTAGTCCTTAGATCATACGAAGTAAGTTGTTACTTAAGATATAAGCCACATAAACAGTTCACATTAAATATTCCCTTCAAATTTCACATTAGCTCAAGATTTTATGTAAGTTGGAAAATTTGAATATGGGAGGACCTTCATCAGACCCTATTAGGTGTGCCAACCAAAACAGTGAAAGAAAATACCCAAGTAGAGGGATATGTCCCTGGGGAAGCATGAAATAAAAGAACACTTCAAGAGTAAGTGTGATAGTGGTACGTGTTGGGGTTAATTCATGGCTTATGGTTTCATTCAATCCATTTCTGTGAGCACCTTTGTGTAGGGTGTGCTTTCTCTTAAGTTACCACTTTCTAAGCACTACATTTTTCCAACCACTTAATATTCCTTTTTTATTTTCCTCTTATCATATTTGCAAGTCCCCTTTATAAGGTTTCAAGCTATAACATCATTGCTTTGGGACTAGGGCGAATGCGGAAAGGGTAGATCTCAAGTATGGACTAGCTTTTGAGAGTCATTTGCTATTATATATTTCTTTCTTTAGCATTATTCTTTCTTTATTCTTCCTTTTCTAGCAACTGCAATCAACTTCTGGGCCTTTGGCCCCTTTTCTCATGAGAGAATTAACCATGACCCATTATCGAAGTTTAGTACATTGTGACAGGATCTAAGATGGTAAGTGTTAAGTATGGTGGGGAAACAAAACATTACCCTTGTGAGGGCCCCCCAGTAGTACCCATTTTCCTTGGGGGTGATAAAATGGGACTAGGGCATATATAGTGGCCACAAAGGTGAAATAAGGAAACAAACATAACTTTTTGAGCTTATGATCCATTATTCAACTTCAATGAATGATCCTCATTCACATGCCCAGTATATTGAGCACAACACTTCATATGAAATAAGGACTAACATACCTCATGGTGACGTTGGCTTACCATCTCCCAGACACTGAGTTGAATGGATGTGATAAGCTTGGTTGATCTTAAGTATAAGAAGCAATCTGGNGTTCTCTATTAATATGTGTGCAGTTGACCTCAAAAATCTTCCCAATCATTTCATTAACTTGAGAGAAAACAAGTTCCAACATGGATGTTTGAAGAACATTTTTTCCTTTTACCTAGTCAATAACAAGGAGTGAGTACCCATATATCTACGCATTTTCAACATTGTTTTCCATAGACAAATTTAGCGGAATTAGAAGTGAGTTTAATTATGTTCATTCATTAGATCATAGTCCCAATGTAGTTGTGTACTACATATAATGAGAACTGAAAAAGAATGAATGCCCCCAACTCCACTCATCATGGGTGTTCCTTCACTAGCACGATCAAAAAATTCCCATGGCTCAAGTTTTTCATGATTAGATCGAGTACCACCCTTGGAGGTTTGTGTTTGGAAATATTCCTAACACCCTCATATGAAAATTTGAATTGATGTAAGACTTGGAATGTAAGAATTTCTTTATCCTAAAAGATCATGGAGCTTAAAGCCAACTATACTTCCAAAGAAACTACATAGGTGAGATATTTATGATCCTTTGTTGTCTTGTCCTCCCACAATTATTTAAAGAATTATTCAATAAAGTTACCATGCCAAAAACCCTTACCTCTAGTAATAGTTTTTGTGTCTCCCCACACCATTCTGGTGAAAGGAAAATGAACCAAGATATGATCAATAGTCTCTTCTACATATTTGCACAAGGCACATTTGCCTAGGCCTTGCCAAGAAATTCTTTGTGAATTGCCCAAAGTTAAAATATTTTTTCTTCGGGGTAACCAAAGGAAAAATTTTGTTTTGATCTAAGCTTTAATTTTCCACAAGATTTTATGCCACTAAGTTGGTTCCCCTAGCAATTCTTTATAAAATAGTGCTTTGTACCCAAGCTTTGCTGTGTAGCTTCCTATACTTGGGTTTTTGGACCAAATTGTGGCATCTTCCTCTTCTTTGACTATTATTGAGCTTAATTGTAACACCCCATTTTTTATACCCATATTTACAATGTATATTTGTGTATATGATGAATGGTTGAGAGACAAATGATGTAAAAATGTAAATATTGTGCATTAATAATAAAAACACATCATCGACTACAGACAGAGAAGGACAAGAACATGGGAGACCATGATTCCATGAGAGAGTAATGAAAGGGGACTCACCAAATCAAGGGGGGATAAAGTAAATAATAGCATTTTATTTTTTGTCCCAAAGATTTTATCTCAAATCATCCCAAGTCCTTTATTTTATATTTTTATCATTTATGACCTTGGGAGTAATTGCCAAGTGGCAAGTTGTAAACATGTAAATATAACCTTCACCTTTTGCTTGTAGGGGAATATTTTTCCATTCATTATTTTCTTGAGGTTGCTTGAGAGCCTAGGTTGTAGAACTATTACATGTAATAGAATGAGTATGGTCATTATGAATTATGTGTGGAAATTATGCCCATGTGCATAAGGAATTATTGCCATCCATCATAGCTGAGAATTCATGAAGTCTCCAGTGAAGATATTTCCTGTCCAGCCTGTGCTAAATCCATGGAGGTAAGTTTGATAGCTTGAGGGACTATGTGGTAAAGAATAGGATCCCATTCCTTGGGTTGTGCAGATTGAGGGGACATATAGTAGGTGGATTATAATTGTTGTAGGAGTTATCATACTGTGAATGTTGAGAAATTGGGTTGTGTGAGAGGAATAGAGCCATCCATAGGAAAATTCATCCTTGTGGACTCACAGCCTAAACTCATAAATATCCATATTGTAGAAAGAGTATGAGCAATAGAAATCCTATGGTTGGGTGGAACGTCCTTTGCTTGCAACCAGTGATGTTTAATTCCAAAAAATAAGTGTTTATGGCTTATTTCTTGTTATGATGAATTTCAATTATATTCATGTTATTATTTGATGGTTGTTATGTTTACATGAGAATTATATTCATTTTTAACATTGAATGTTTAATATATATTTTCATAAGCCTATTTATCATGTGCATTCATAAATTCATAGCAAGGTAATGAGAAAATTGGTATCAAGTTTCAAAAAAAATGGAAAATTTGTGAAATTCAAAAGCACCCCATATCTTTAATGGTCGACAGAGGGCACTAGGAATGTTACAAAGTGGTATTAGAAAAAGTTTATGGCAATGGGACTATATGGGCCAAAAAACAAAGTTAGTACAAGAAATGATTTCACTTTGCATACCATATGTTTGATAAAATACTTGTGTGAAATTTTTGAAATTGGAGGAAACTCCTCAATTTGGAATGAAATCCAGAGGTTAGTGTGCACATTAGTGTTGAATTTAGCTAATACAGGGTCGAATTCATCCAGGGAATCCAAGACTAGAGAATTCATGGCGGCTTTATGGAAGAAATTAACAAAACAAATTTTGTGAAATTGGTGAAAAAAATCTAGTTCCGATGACTAATAGAAAAATGGTGTGGACCATACTAGTAACAAAAATGTTATCGCGCAATTTGTACTTGTCCAAATCCTGAGAGAAGTATAGGAAATTGGCCTTACAAACATGATAACCTATCATTGTCACCTTAATAGGAGATCCCCACGTTTTAGGGATAGATGAGGTCTACCCTAGGAGAGGCATCTCCAGTAACCTAAAGGGTTGGGAAGCTAAGGTTATGGTCAAGTTTATCCCCCCTCTCACTGGTTACCCAAGTCACAAGGTCAACGTCTAAGGATTCAAGGAAAATGAAGATTATTTTGCGTACCTTCCTGGAACAAGAACAATACAATATATATATAGCAATTCCAAGTACAAATATGATAGTAAAGCCTCAAAAGATGATAGACAATGTGAACATGAGCTAGCTGATATAAAATTGCAGCAAAGTAAAATTTTACAACGGAAATTAATGATTTGTAACAGCTATAGTAAAAACACTTCAGAAATGCTTGAAAAGAAAGCGAAAAATCAGCATTTACTATGTAAAATGATTATTAATTGTCACAAGCAAGTTCTAATATGTTTAGCTAGCATTTAAAGTCAGTTATGTGGAAAATTTGTTGCAGTTAGTATGTCTGTAACAAAGTTTTGTAGCAGCATGAAGTAGATTAGAAAAATGAGCTAAGCTAGGGTTAGTACAAGCTTGAAAGAGTAAAGTTTAAGTGTTTGATCAATCCTTAAACAAGAGAGAAGAAAGAGATTAGTGCCTTTATGGCTTATAGAGTCAATTATATCATCACAATAACTTGGAGAAAACAAATGATTATACTTGTCAAAGGACCAAGAGATGAATGCTACAGGTGTTGGCACTTCAAGGCCTCAAGCATTCAAGTTTTTGAAGAAGGATTCCACTAGGGTGTAGCACCTTAAGGCCCTAGTGTAACCTCCTCTCCTTGAACTATTGAAATATATTTTATGCAACAAGAACTAAACAAAGCTTCTAAAGTGATAGCACTTTTAGGTATTTAGTGTTGCTATTATGGTAGCTGCGGGAGGTGTTTACCTCCCTGTGTAAACCTGATGAGAATAGAATACTTCGGGAAGCAAGAAGAAACTCTAATGAGTTGGCTAATAACCCTAGAAGACATGTTGGATCAAGAAGATAACTTGTATTAGGTTATTAGCCTCCAAGAGAAGAAGTCAACCAGAAGAAATAATATATATTGAAAAGATAGATACCTAGAATGAGAAGTCGGCCCAGGCAGTTAGCCAGAATTACTATAAATATAGGAGGCTAGTCTTCATTCTGGCAGGCAGTCTCAGAATTGCAGAGCAGCACTTGTGCACACTGCAGTGCCCAGTTTTGTGTGCAGGTTTAGAGGAGAGATGCCATTGCAGCTGCTGCAGCTAGCAGGTCACGTTTGGCTTGGACTATCTCTTGGTCAGGGTTTGGACTATATGATTAGCTCTTGTTGGTGTGTTATCCTTAGGGAAAGGTGTGCTACCCTTTGTTTGGATATCTATCCTAGGGTTTTCTTCCAGAGTGATTCTTTGTCAAGGTTAAGGTGCTCGGAGGGTGGCTTCGGCCTATGGTTGGGTGACAATAGCAATATTGTCAATGGTAAAATGAGCACATCCATTATATTCTAACAGGTTATGGGCCCACACCTCCTTCATTCAGTCTAACCACTAGAAGGAAACATAGCCATAAGGATATTAAGCTCGTCAAAGAACTGCCACTAGGGTTTCTAGCAGGAACAATCACCATAGCACTACCGCTAGGGTTACTAGCAGGTGCAGTTGCAGAAACCTTAATCCTCTCGTTGAGGCACCTTGAGTGAAGGGATTGACCTAATTTCTGGATAGATCAATGTGCCCTAGCCTAGCACATCTCCTGGTACTCTTAGCAAGCCAAGACGTCAAGTTTGAGTTTTTGGTCAAATATAGGGTTGACCAAGTCAAAGAAACCATGACTTATTCTATGAAGTCAGAAAACAAGTTAGATGGAGCTTCTAACTTCAGAGCATGGAAGACAAGGATTTACCTCATCCTTGCCAAGAATAAAGTGTTGGATATCATGAAAGGAAATATCATGAAACCAGAGTTTGAAGAAGGAAAAGAGAAGGAACCACAGAACGTTGCAGTTATGGAGAAGTTCAAAGACAGTGACATCAATGCTATGAGTATCATAGTGGAATCTATAAAAGACCACTTGATACCCTACATCTCCCATATTGACCCATCGAAGAAGATGTATGATGCCCTAACAAACCTCTTCTCAATCCGAAACATTGGACAAATAATGAGTCTGAAGAATGAGTTGTGTGACATGAAGATGAATGATGATGACAGCATAACATCATACTTTGTGAGAATCTCTCAGTTAAGAGATCAACTACAGGTTATTGAAGAAATCATTTCAGAGAAGGAATTGGTAAACATAGTACTCAATGATCTTCCCAAGATGTGGGATGCATTTGCCGCAAGCATGAACACAAGGAAGGAGGATCCTACATTTGAAGAACTTTGGACTTGATGTGATCAAGAAGAATCCAGAATCAGTGCAAAAGAGAAACCCCAAAATAAGTACAATGATCAAGCCTTCACAACAAGATTCAAGAATTTCAGGAACAAAAGGAAGTTTGGTTCAAAGAGGAAGACAAATCAAGAGAAGTATATTTAAGAAATACAATGCTTCAACTGTCGAAAGTATGGTCACTACAAGAATCATTGTCCCCGAGCTAAAGAAAAGGAAGGAGAAACATGAAGCATCAGTTGCCGAAGAAAAGGAACCTACAAAGAAGACTAAGCAGGATGAAAGAGACTTCTTCTTATTAAGGTAACAATACTCTTCTTATTTCTTGTACATATATTGATTGCATAGTCTTTGTACATATCTTGTATATCTATCTCTTAGAAGATAATATGTTCCAAGAAGAACTATACTTATGGAAGAAAAACAAGATAAGGATTGCTATCATTATACAAGTCAGATAATACACATGAAAGGATGAAATACATCAAACAAATCATGTGGAATCTATTACAAGATAAGCCGAAATCAGAATCAATCATGAAGAGACTTAGAAGATAGAAAGAAGTCAGCAATCAAGAGAAAATTGGAGAAAGACTTTGTTGGAAATACTAGAACAACTGAGAGGGGGGGTGAATCAGTTGTTTATAAGATTAAACAATTTTATTCCTTTTAAATAATTATTAAGATTTCTTCATGTGTCATCAACCAATCATACAGCATATGGACAGTAAGAGTAAAGATCATCAGTCACACATAAAATACACACAGAGAC
>JASDQU011314306.1:4439-14580 GCA_032191745.1 Picea mariana
ATGTGTCTGTCATGGTAGGCCTTCTCTCTTTCCTTCTATATCTATTGATGGAATTCTGCAATAAATATGTCTTCTTCTAGTTCGAACAACTATGCAATCCTTTCTCGAACATCACTAGTGTCATCCATATCTGTAAAGGCAACAATTCTTAAGCTTGGTACCAAATATTCCATTGGGACAACGACTTCGAGACCATACACCAACTTAAAATGGGTTTTCATTGTTAGCTTCTTGCAAGTGGTTCTATAAGCCCATAGTACTGCTGATACTCTTAAATCCCATTCATCTCTATTAACACTGCAAATATTCGTTAGTGTTATCTCCAAGATTTCATTAAATGCTTCAACTGTACCATTTGCTTGTGGATGGTAAGGCGTGCTCTTCTGATGGTGGACTGCAAATTCCTCAGTCAGGGCTTCAACTGTTTTATTTATGAAATGTGTGCCTTGATCACTCATAAGGATCTTTGGGCATCCAAACCTGGTTATGATGTCATCAAATATGAAGCGCATAACTGTAGTTGCACTACAGTCCTTAACTGCGCTTGCTACAACCCATCTAGTCAAGTACTCTGTTGCAGTAATTATGTACCTTGCTCCTGTGCGCTTGCTTGGTGGGTTTATAGGTCCCACGAAGTCAATGGACCATTTCTCAAATGCTTGTAGGTCTAGTTGTGGTTCTAAGGGCATTTCATCTCTTCTAGATGGTTTCCCAACTCTTTGGCATACATTGCAGGCTCTGTAATAGTCTTTAGCATCTATGTGTAAGGTAGGCCACCAAAGGCCAGCTCTAAGAACCTTTTGCGCAGTGGCTTTCCCTGCGTAGTGTCCTCCTGTGATGCCTTCATGAACTTCTGTGAGGATCAATGGTTGCTCTGCCTCAATAACACACCTTCTCAATATCTCATCAGGTCCCATTTTGTATAGTTGTCCAGCTATAAGTGAAAAGTCAGCAGCGCGCATTACTAGTTGTTTCTTCTGGGGAATTGTATACTCACTAGGTGCCATTCCTGTTGACAAGAACCAGACTATCTCTGCGAAGTGGTCATCAATCTTTCTAATGGCCAGTAACTATGCATCCGACAGTGCATCCTCCAAACTGGTCGGCTCTTCGCCATGTTCCAACCTTGACAAGTGGTCAAGACCTTTGTTCATTCTTCCTGGTTTAACTATGATCTCAATATCATATTCCTAAAATAGCAGAATCCATATGCATATTCATCCCCCCAACACTGGCTTGCTAACTAGGTATTTCAGCACGGAGTGATCAGTAAACATTTTAAAGTGTCCTCCCAACAAGTAGTGGAGAAATTTCTGCAGTGCATACACCATGGCTAACCCTTATGTTTCAGTGGTGGTGTAATTAATCTCAGATGTGGATAGTTTCCTGCTAGAAAAAGCTAACTGATGGTCAATAAATCCTTCCCAAATTGTGCTAACATTGCTTCTAAGGCAATAGAATACGCATCGACATGCACATAAAACTCCTTGCTCCAATCTAGGAAAACCAGAATAGGCGCAGTAACCATTTTCTGTTTCAGTGTGTTAAAGCTTTGCTGGCACTCCCCTTTCCAGTGAAATTGACAGTCTTTCTTCAAAAGATTCTCCATGGGTGCTATAATCTGGGCATATCCTTTAATGAACTTCCTGTAATATCATGTATGTCGCAGTGCAGTGCACAGTTGTTTGACTGAAGTAGGAGGGGGTAGATCAACTATAATGGCAATTTTAAATGAATCGACCACCAATCCCTTCTTGCATATAATATGACCTAATAACACTCCAAATGGTGAGAAGAAGATGCACTTCTTCAGATTCAAGGCAATTTGACACTGTCTGCATTTGTCCAACATTAGCCTTAAACATTCAATATGATTTTTCAATAAACTAAAAACAATCCAATCATCAAAATATGCTTCTATAAATTTATGCAGAAACTCCTTGAATGCTTCGACCACCACCTTGGAAAAGATGTTTGGGGCATTCTTCAATCCAAATGACATCATTGTATACTGGTAGGATCCCCATTCTGTTGCAAATGTGGTCTTATGGCGATCTTTCTTAACAATCTGGATCTGATGGTATCCTGGAAATCCATCTGTAAAAGAATATACCTCCCGGCCTCCCACATTATCTAACATTTCGTCAGTGAATGGTGTAGGGAAGGGGTCATGCACACATGCATCATTCAGCTTCCTAAGATCTACGCAGATCCTGATCTCTCCTGTCTTCTTTTCTTGTACCACCATGGGGATAATCCATTCCGACTCTTCAACAGGTTCTATAATCCCTGCTTCCAGCATTCTGTCGAGCTCAATCTTCACGTTCTCCTTATATTTAGGGTTTAATTTGTAGGGTATCTGTTTGACTGGTCTTGCATCTGGTTTCAAAGGGATCCTCATCTCTCCCATATGCCCTTTAATGCCCTTCATATGAATGAACTTGGTTAGAAACAAGTCTTGATATTCATGCAGTAACTCTGTTATCTTGTTAATAGTAGCAGCATCCCAATAATCTCCAACATTTGCAAGCTTCGGCGTCTTCTCTGTTCCAATGTTGACCTTCTTGATCTTGATAGGCTGTCCAATAAATGGTATCTCAACTCTTGGTCCTTCCACATCTCTCTGGCCTTCTATTTCGACAATGTTCACCTTCCTAGCATCATCGTCTTCATCAGCATTGATGTTGTAACAACCTTGCAGTTTCTTGAGAGGCATAGTCCATTCGTCCTCTTCTTGTTCTAAAGGGAGGCTAGGTGCCTCCTCAAATAAATTTCATCTTACAATCTGTAACGCTTGATCTACTAAAGGATATTGACTATCAAATAAGAAGGTGGTTACAAATTTATGAGTCATACCTTCCCAATCTGCAGTGATGAGGCGCATCTTCGCTTGAAGGTACCAATTGATAGGGGTTGTGTCTAGTGTGTTAATGAACTTGTGCACCCACTTCTCTTGAGGAATGGTTCTCTAGGCTTCCTCGCAACTTCTCACATGGTCCTTTGGGAAGCTTCGACCCGTGTATCGAACTTCGAAACCTTCTACTTGTGCTGAGAACCGCGATCATCAGGGTACGACATTGTACCCATTCTGTAATGTTGTTTTTGTGTGTCCCACGCCATATTGTTGGTGTTGCTTTCAAGGCCTCATCCATTGCCAAAAATCTATGTTGTGTTGGTACACTTGCTTCGAATTTCGACAAGAAGGTTTCTAAAGGATTTAGACCATCAAAGGTGGGTAAGTTACTTACTATTGTGCCGATCCAACGTACTTCCCTGGTTAATCTAGCACATCTCCTTGTAGATACTTCATACATTTTGTTCTTCCAGTTATCCAATGCTTCTTCTGAATCTGATGAACAAGTGTTGTCACTTCGCCAGCTTAGGTTTCCATCGGTCATAGGATTAATGTAATCCTATTGTCTGGCTATTAATTTGTATATGTTTTCTAGTTCATATGCACGGTCTTCTTCTCTGATAGGTTTTGTGTATCACTGACCTTCATCTGGATCTAAAGGTGTAATGAACCTAAGGCCATCTCTTTCAAATGTCATATGTCTTTTCTTTAAATCAATCACAGTGGAATTATTGAAAGCCCAATCAATTCCTAACAACGCAGGGTAAGGGCAGTTGTCATCAACTATCTCAATTACCTCAAAATCTGCAAACGTTCTTACTTCGTCGATGTCCACAGGGACATGTTCCAATCTTCCAAAGGGGCTTACAACTTGTTGATTAGCCATCCTAAGTATGATAGGAGAATAGATCAACTTCGGTTTTCCCATCAGTTCTCGGCTTTGCTTCGTCATGACATTGACCTCCGACCCTAAGTCGAGGACCACATAGTCTATATCATATTTTCCTATCTGAGCATTCAAGTGTAGTTCATTATTTTTCCTTCTCTTCTTGGATAGTTGATGTACTTCTTTATTCAGTAAAGGATCTATCCTTCCTATCTCATACTATTTGATTAAATTTTATAGCTCTTGTACAATGATTTCATCCTGAATCAACTTAATACAAGTATATAAAAATTCCATGAGCTTTTTTACCTCTTTTCCTTCTTTTGGCGAAGAAGACTGATCGAATGCCAGAGGCATTCCATATTCGCTTACTTCTGGCTGTGTCTTTGATGAAGAACCTTGGTATCCTTTGAACTCTTTTCTTGCCTCCTCAAATATTTGTCTTTCTCTCTTTGCATCAAAAGTTTGAGTCTTCTCTCTAGCTTTCTTGATTCATGAGTCTTCTATAGTCTTTCCTTGGGTCAGTATGTATTCTCCTTTAACAATGCCTTCTCTAGTGATACCATTGACTCTAGGGCCTTATCTAGGAGGTTCAACATATATCATTTTCACTTGTGGGTTCTGTTGAGGTCCTTGTCTTTCTCGAAGCTTAGCTAGCAGCACAGGACAATCTTCTATAACGTGTTCGAAGGAATTGCAGTAGTTGCAAGTGGTACAAGGGTTCTGACAGTACCTTGCCAAGTGTCCTGGTTGTGCACAGTTGTAACAAATGACCTGTCCTCGGCCTCGACCCATACCTCCTCCTCTTCCTCGTCCTCTGAATCCATTGCAAGGATTGAATTTTCCTCTCCCAGGGAGTTATACTACGTAGTGTTTCTTTCTTGTTGTACTTCGTCTTGAATTTTGTATATGTTTCCTTAGTGTTTCCTTTCCTTGTCTGAACATATTTTTGCATGTAATAGCACTCACCAGGGCGATGTCTATTTCTGCATACCTCACACCAGGGTAGGGTGACTTGCTTCAAAGAGCTTAGAGCTCCAGAGGCCAAGTATTCATGAAATAGGGGACATTGTTCCTTGTCATGGACTTCTGATCTGCATATGACACACCATATTTCTTCTCTTCTATATTTTCCCTTGTCTTTCTTCATATCTTTGTCCTGTAGAGACAAACTAGTTAGTTGACTCAAGATTTGACTCATACCAGAGCTGGATTCTCCCATAGGGATTGATTCTAACTTCATGGTGATCTCCAACACCTCAGTCTGTGAAGCAATCTTCTGTTGCACCAGAGGAACTCTAATGTGTGGTAAGAGGGAAACAATGAACCATTATTTGTTCTGCTCATCTGGGATCTGAAAATTTAATCGACCTGTTAAGGTCTTGAATCTTTGATTGAATTCCCAAACATGTTCGGCTACCTTTTGCTTGATCTCTTTCAGCTCTGTAATACATTGTGACTTCGACTTGGGTTTCTTGAACTCTGCAATCAATGCATTCTTGATCTCATTCAGCGGCTTAGGCTGTGAAAGTCCTTGGAAAAGCTTCATGTACCAACTCAGTGTGCAATCCCTTAGGGCAGTACTAAACTGAGTTCTTTTAATATCTTCATCAGTGACATTCTTAATATTCCATATGACTTCACATAGGAACTAGTGTTGATTAGGATCTTCAGATCCATCTCCCCTAAATATAGGGAGCCTCATCTCATTTGCCATAGATTTTCCTAGGGTTCCTGACTGAGTATGTGGTGGACTACTAGTGACATTTCTCTGAATGATCCGATGGATTGGATTTCTCTGATTTTTTAATGCTATTGAATCAACAGGAGGGATAATAGTACTTACTTTAGCAGTGTACACATTTCTTGAAGT
This sequence comes from Picea mariana, assembly GCA_032191745.1. Taxonomy (NCBI): domain Eukaryota; kingdom Viridiplantae; phylum Streptophyta; class Pinopsida; order Pinales; family Pinaceae; genus Picea; species Picea mariana. The sequence continues at coordinate 10,053 of JASDQU011314306.1, forward strand.
TTCTGGCTCTTCCTGGTGAGGCTCTTTAGCATTCCCTTCCTCTACCCTAGCGGGTTCTGAATGATCTTCGTCTGTCAGACCTGCCTCTTCTCCACTGTAGAAACCCTCGTCCCCGTAGTCCTTCTAAAACAGGTTCACAAGATGAACTTCTTTGAATGCTCTTCCACTGCGCATATGTCCAGCCTCTGTGTCGTTGTCGTTGTCCGAATTCTTGAACATTAGATTTTCCAGATCCAACCAATCTATTGTATCTTCAAGATGTTCTTCTCATGCAATAACATCTTGATCCTTAGCTTCAGAAAATGTAAAAATTTTCCTCTGGGTCCTCTGAAGAGATATCTTTCAGCTTGGTTATATGACTCTACTCTTTCAACAACAAAATCGGTGATGTACCCTCCAATGGTGCTAGCAAACCAGTGATCTACTTCTCTTGACACGACGTTATCAACTCTCTTGACCTTCTTGATCAGCGCCGACGTCCAAGCCACAGGAGGTATAGATCTGATCTCAAATTGGGTATCTGCTAACCTAGCTAACCACTCATATAGCTCCTAATGGATTCCTCCAAAGAAAATCTTGTGTATATCAGTAAAGATATATATTCCTAACCAATCCTCCGTACTAAGATTAGGGTTCTTGTTCTGGGCTTCAACGAAGTCCCTTTCTTGATCCTCTATCCACTTTTGAATTTATGTCTTTGATGGAAACCACCTTGACATTCCCTCAAGAAGATTCCTGTCTCGACAACGGAACCATTTGTTGGCACAGGGGTAGACCCAGGGTTTAGCTCTAAGAGTGCACCAACATGCCCTAACTATTGGCCCTTTCGGAAACACCTGTGAAGTAGATGCAGTCTCACCCGAAGAAGCTATGGGGGGTTTGCAGGACAGAGATGTCTACAACCAAGGGGAATATCAAGTGGATCTAATACTAGAACAATACAACATGCATATATCACTTATCAGCTTAGATATAATCCACACAACTATCTATCAAATCTAACACAATAATGCAATAGCAGTATATCAAAGGGAAAAGAACATAGCATCAATCACACACTACACAAGGTATACGTGGTTCACCCTCTCTCTAGGGCTACGTCCACAGGGATGTGCTTTATAATATATTAAGATGAAGCATACCATTCTTGCATGCGCTCTCAACTAAAAGATCTTCTCTCTTCTCTTCGCTATCTCTCCCCTCCCTATGCACCTAGCTGTAGGGTTGATCTTCGCACCCAACTGAAGATCTTACAATACCAGAAGGATTTTGCACTTATCACTTCTCTCTCACACACAATAATCACTCATACCAATAAAAAAAACTAGAACAAACCCTCTTCCCTCATCTAGGTTCTTATTTATACATTACAATCACTCACCGACAGCCTTAGGCCGAATCCTAGGTGTCAAAACCCTAGATACCAAAACCCTAGGTGTCTAAAACCCTAGGTCAACTTGACCCGCATTTTCAGGGCTTCACCAGCCTGTCTTTCCTTCCTTCTCGCATGGTGCTCCAAATCATCCAACGATGGATTTTTCCTCTTGTTGACCTGTCCATGATCCTTCTTTCTTGCTGATCTATCCTCCTGGATCTCCTCGTCCAATGACTTGTTTTCTCTTACTTCGCTCTGTCTTTTCTGCTCTTTTTCTCACTTTGACCCAGTAGCAGTCACTATGTCTTCCGTACAATTCACATTTTTTCTTTTCTTCTTTAACCTTCGCCTACTTCCATCACCAAGGGTCAACAAGTGTCTTGCTATTGAGAAATGGAACAATAAGGATATGATTGGGAGGAACGTATGTCTTTTGCAGTAAGTTGCATACTTTGATAAGATAATTGTTCTTATCTGTTGTATTGATGTGTTAAATGTTGATATATAATTGTTGGGCATTTTACTTTGTGATATATTTGGTTAATTTTTCTTACTGTGAGCAGAAAGATGGATTCATGTCTCTATTTTATGGTTGAATGTATTTAATTATTGTTGTGCATAGTAAGAGTAATTATATATATGTTTTTATTAAGTATGGACAACTGAATGAACTTGAATTTAATGTTGTGTGTTAATTTACTCATTTAGACTCGACATGAGTAATTTCAATGAGTTGTTTTAGCAATGACGTGACTCAGCTGGGGGTTAGGTACGTTACAACACTCACTTGTTGTGATAATTTAAATAAGTAGTTGCACAACAACCGAAATTGACCTAACCATTTATTGAATCTTGAAGATCATGATGGGTTAGTCATTTCTTCTAATGCACCTTTTAGCCATTTCACCTTTAGAAACAATGTACTTCTCCTTCCTTCAAGAATGTCACAAGTGGAAATCAATTGTCACAGGTATCTATCCTCCCGAGCCAACCAACATGTATACACTTTAATCTATTTTTGGAAGGAAAGTCTTGCTTCCTCCTCATAAGCTCATCCACACTTGATATTCTTTCCATGAAGGTACTCACTATGTTATTATAAAAATTTACGTCATTCTGTAAATCCTTTTGCAAATATTCCTTAAGGGAATGGATCCTTCCTATCATGACACCAACATCCATCACAATCTCCCAGGCTTATGAAATTATACTAAGTATTTTATTTATGGTCTCAACCACATATTTTCTACTGTCCATCAATAATTTAGTAGTCTTTTTTACCTTGGAGCTCGATCTAGCCACTTCTTCAGGGAATTCATTCAGAGTCATCACTCACAAAGGATCTGCAAACAATGGCCTAGGGTTCAGGGAGACATCAAGCTCTCTTATTCTATTATTCAATTTTAGTTTTTCTATCTCTTGTTCACTTATTGAGTGGGCCAACACGTCAATTGTGGCTTGATGAAATTTGAGAACCCCTAAAGGTATTAAACCCTTAAATTCTATCTCAAAACTCCATTTTCTAGTTACTTTTTTTCCTTTCATATTGAATTTCTCAATTTGCATCTTACTAGATTGTTTATCATACTTATCATGATGTAGGGTCACACACTCTTCTTCAAAAATCATTGGCCCATCCTAGACCAAATCCTCTCAAATAAGTTTACTTTCAACAATTTGCAATGTGGCCTAGGTGGGCACTTCATTAACCTCATCAACTTCCATATCCACCACATTTGCTTCCAAACCCATGGGTATTGAGTGTTACCTCCATCTGTATTTCTTTTCCTCTTTGGAAGAGATGTGAATGTATGAGTTAGCTCTAATTTATGTCGAGGGGGAATCCCTGTCAACTCCATCAAATGTGCATCCTTCATTATTCTCTCTTCCTTCTGCATTAGCTTTCTGATTTTTATGACCAAAAGAGGAACTCTTATGTGTGTGATGAAAAAAACCACCATCAATTCTTGTAACGTTCCCCATTACCAACACTAAAAAAATGCTCTGACACCAATATGTAACATCCCCAACTTACTACTGAGCAATGTCACTCCAAACAAATCTAGTGCGCAAATTCTACACTATAACATTAATTTGTGCAGAAACACATGAGGTAACGTGCATGATCCCAAGATGGATCACGCCCTCAAAAATTTTCCTCTTCAAACACTAGTTATAACAACTGAATTAAAACATAATAAAACTACATGCATAATCATTTAGAACACACAAATATATTGCGCTTGTAACTACCCAGAACACATGATTACTATTGCGTGCACAACCACTCTGGTGCCACATGAAGATGTTGTTCTCCTTGTGTGTAGACTGTTTTCCCGTTCACACAACGAATTGAGCCTCTTGAGCGCACAGATTATTCCCTACGCACACAAAAATTCTAGCCTTGCCTCGGGAACTCATGATAACTATTACAAAATTAACTAAGAGGAATACTTAATAATTGTTATACTCTACATGTGCAACAACAAATATTGCATAACAACATCATTCTTACATGTACAAACAACATCATATAGAATAACGATACTTAATTACATGCAAAGTCATATAGTAAATAAACCCATATCCGACATAAGTAAATAAGCTCACAGTAAATTAGACAAGCACATATAGAAAACTTATGTTTTTATAAAGAGACACCAATTGCGTGAAGAGCTTAGATGTTTCTCCCAACCATAGACTTTGTTGCTCATAAACTTTCAGCAATAGGTCATCCCCGAGTTGGGGCTTAAACTATACCAAGGAAAAAGGATTTCTAATTTCGGGCTAAGATCTGATAATCAAACAAATTGCTCAGTCCAATGTGCCCAACTACTGGAACTATCCTACAGTCTCCCATTCCCCACATGCCTATCCCACCCCAAGAATTGTTCCCCTTCTATGTTCAACAGTCCCTCAGCTACCCCACTTCCCTTCTAGGGCTTCAACAACAAGATGGATAGGAAATCTTAGAGCCCTGTAAGTAATGCCCAGTTCACCAGGGAACAATTCCTAGCAAATCTCTCACCTAGAGAGAATGTTCATGGGCCTGACAACCTGCCTCTTTAACAACAAAAAATCTGGTTACAATATGGAAAACCCCTTTCCAATATTTTCTCTGCATATAAGGTAATGGTCATTTTCGTTCAGATG